>LWCA01000766.1:0-18697 GCA_001642005.1 Intoshia linei | reverse complement strand
AATATTCTTATAACTATAATAAAAATTATTTGCATACCAATGAAGAATAAACGGAAATAATAGCAAGTGCCTAAAACTTTTGGACGGTGAATATGGACGATATTTATTAAATTATTGATACAATGGTGTTGTTAAGGTAATAATTAATTAAAAATAATGGAATGTGATGACTTGTTTATTTACAATATTTATAGTCAAAAAAATCATGAACCTGTGAACCATGAACCTTTTATCTAAGGTGCCTAAAACTTTTGCACGGGTCTGTAATTTAAAATTAATATTGTCGCGTCATTTTATAAAATTGGGAATATTACTACATTATAACACTAAAGATTATTTTGAAATGCATGTACTACACAAATAATTTTATTATTGAAAATTATTTTACTGTTTATGTAGTTATGTTATATATTATTTTAAATATAGTTAGTTTTAAATATATCAAATATTATGGTAAACGTATAACGAAAGTTTAATTCATTGTGATATTCAATTATTGAAAATTTTAAAAATATGATGAATAACAAACAAAGTACTATCGAACCATCTGTAGGAAATATTCAAATAGATGCAAACCACACGGTATCAAAAGGTTTTTCAATGCCCTCAGTATTACATTTCATTGAAACTGAATGGTCTCGTTATGAAATTGAGAAAGCTCAATGGGAAATTGAAAGAACTGATTATAAGGTAATTTTAATATTATCCATTTTAGTATTACAATCTTTTAATTAATTTTTTTGTTACTTATAACGTAGAATTTTAATTAATTATTATCAACTATTGTTTATAAATTAAATGTAATTTTAATCTAATTTTAATCTAATTTGTCTTTACATTTTAATCATTATTTATGATTAGCTTGTTTTTTTTGTACTGTGTAGAAAGAATGGCTTAAATTTCCATACTTTTTTAACCATCGGATTCAATATATCTACGAAAAGTAGTTTTAAACCAATAATGCTATTAATCTATCTAAATGTGCTAATTATGATGTGTTCATTTAATTATCTTATTGATTGAATATAATTTTTGGCCACAGTAGGATTATTCGTTTAAGTTTTATTATATTTAATTTGTTTTGAAATAATCTGTTTAAGCATTTTCTAAACTGGATTAGTTCAATTCAATGGTAATAAATTGCCGAACTGAAGGCCGCACACAACCTCCCAAAGCAATTTTTAAGTATATATTTTTTGAATATAAAATATGAAAAATTCAGAAATCGATACATGGTATATTTATTCCATGTGATATACACTATAACGAGTAGTTATTAACGCTACATCTCAACCTGTTTTTTTGACTGACTTGAAATTTGCAATTTTCTGTATGGTCCGAAATTTTTTATGATATTTTGTATAATTTTCGGATAGTGAGTGTTGTTGTATTTAAAGTCCAGAAAACAAAAATAAAATTTTTATGGGTCCATGAACTCCAAATATTTGAAATAGACCCAGGCTATCTATATAGATCTTTTTCTCGACCCGTGGTCTAATTAATCAAATCACCATTTTAATGGAATGAATTAAATTACTTAAAACATGCATTTTAAATTGAATATTTATAAGATGGTTAACATTAGCTGAAAAATTTAGACTGTAAGATCCAGACCCATGGAGAGGTAGCTAGTATTAGATTAGGTATTAGAGAAAAAATTTATAAGGTCTATTTTTGATTTAATGGGGCCTGAAGCATGGTTTCTTAGCTCTGTCTCAGTCGAACCTAATTATACTCACAAAATTTGTAATTTTAACATTTAAATTGTTTTTTTTGTAGAAAAAATAGAGCCATGAGTTAGAAATCCAAAGTCAGCATATAGTCACATTAGACTGGGAACATTTCATTAAAAAAACATAAATATAAAAAAAATTTCATTAAAAATGAAAACATTTTTTAAACACCCTTAGGGTGCGCGTACCCCACTTTGATAAATTTGATGTACAATATTTAAATTATTTCAAGAAATTTTTTGATGGATATGTAATGTTTCTTTGCCTAATTTTGCATTATTAGGCTAAACTTGCATTTTTAAAAGGAGAACGAGATGGTCAAATTAATTTCAAAAACGATTTAATCCGACGGATAAAAATGCTTGAACTTACCATTCGTCATGAAAGGTAAATGTTTTGTATTTTTTTTACAAAATATTGATGTTTAGAATGAAATATATGTTGTCACTAGAAGCTTGTAAAAATAATAAAGAGAATGACAATGACTTACCTGAAGAAATAAAAACCGAACAAGACATCTTAGTAGAAAAAGTTAATAATCAACCACCCATACCGAAAAAAACGGAATCATTTAACCATAATGTATGGAACATAAACACTGGTATTGAATCCTCTGACCACGATGATTTAGAAATTATCACTAAAGGTTGTGAGTTGTTAAAAACGTATATAAGTGAAACTGGACTAACAGATTCTTTAATTCAAGAGAGAAAAGAAAAAATTAAAAAAATTTACCCTAAATATGAAATAGACTCACACAGTGCATCCTATGCGTCACCAATAATTAGTTTTCCTAAACAATATAATGAATCCAAAACGGAGCTATATAATGAAACTACAGATTTAGTTGATTCTGAGGTTCCTGTAGCGTCTATATCTCTAAAAAATGTTGTTTCTTATGCTTCGAAAATTAACGCAAATATGGAGGACTGTAACGATGATGAGGATATTAAAATTATTGATAATGAATCCAACTCATCTCCAAAAACTGACTATGAAAAAACAGACAAGTCTCAATGTTTAGAAAATCAACTGTATGATTATATAACCACCGAGAATGTGAATTATGAAGATAAATCTCCGTCAGAAGACAAAGTAACTGAAAATTCTGAAAATTACTCTCCAACCGACATTGACATGTTTGCTGATATAGAATATATGTCTGATTCCCTTGAAACATGCAATAATTCATCAAATGTCAAAAATTTCCACTATTTGGATGCTAAAAAATCAGGTACAGATTTGGTTGACTCTAAATCTGAAAAAGAAGGTGATGCATTTTCGGAGGCATTGCAGTTATGTTTTAGAAATTCTAAATTGTCTTCACTTAGAGGGTATTTTTGTTTGTTTTTAATTATAATCAATATAGGCATATCGATGTGGTTCGATCGATAGATCATCATCCTATTTTACCCTACTTATTATCTGGGTCAGATGATGCTTCGATTAAATTATGGAATTCAGATAAAGAGTAAGATTTAATTAAATTATAAGTTGTGTTTATTTTGGAATATTCTCAATTGATTTTTAAAGCATTTACATTGCTAGTTTTTTCTAAATTGAATTTTTCTGTCATTTTTATTGATTTTGTTATTTAGAAAATTTGTGATTTTACAGTAAAGGTGCCAATATATCTTAATTTTTGCACCGAAAACCCAAATAAACTGATTTATAATTTGTTTTTGAAAATTTCTGAAATAGCACGTTTTGTAACCCTTATATAATATGCTATTCAATATATGTTTGTGTATGTGTTACCGTTTATTTTAATAACTACCAGTCATAGAATTTTATAAAGTCCAAATTTCAATTACAGTTTCTTCCAGGGTGTTAGCAAAATACATTTCAACTTCCCAAACTCACATCTTACAGGGTAAAAAGCCCAATTGTTTTTTTTTGAAAGTCAAATGTGTTCGAGAATTTAAAAAAATATATTTTCTGATACTGTTTAAAACAATGTACAGGTAGTACAGTTGTATCCTGTTAACACACAAAATATTTTAATCTGAATAAGTGACGCCTTCACGGTCATAAGAGCATTTTAGTATTTATATATTTTTTTTCGAAATATAAAATTAAAACAAAAAATGTGAAATAATTAATGGTCCGAAAATTAAAAAAAAAAATTCATCTGATAGATGTTATTGCAGTTGATATAAATACAAAATGTCAACCCCAGAAATCAACGCATCCCCGGGTGAAAAATACTTTTTAATATATTATCAACCAATATTTTTCAAATATTTTGATTAAAATAAAAATGGCTATTATACATTGTACAGTAGGGTGTCACATTTTTTGAAAAATGTCAGAATTTGAAAGACGGAGTAGCTAGGTGGGGTGTATTTTTGAAAAAAATAACAATCCGATGACTAACTCAGAGATTGGTCCAGTAACGATATTGCGTTGATCAATTAACTAATTAAAAAAATATAGCTAAATTTAACTTTATTTTCATGTTTTTCTTAATTCTTTCATACAAAAACTTAAATTCCTGCTTCGTTTGCGGAGAAAATTTAATTATATCGTGTTAAGCTACATAATTTGCAATTGACGTTATTTTATAATATCAAAAAAATATTTTGAAAATTATAGTTATTATTATTTTGTTTTGGTGTTAAAACAATATTTTATGGGGTAAATAAATTTAGACACTTTTTGTAACGTTTTTAAAATTTTATTCTAATGATAAAAGAGACATTAAGATAGTAATAATACAACAAATATTAGATATATCTTTAATAGACCAATAAAATATTAAAATTTATTTAAAACAGTCATTATATTTTAAATTTCTTCTTTTTTGGACAATTTTAATGCTTTTTTATATTTTTGTAATGGTCTTTTGGCTGCATCGTTTACAATTAGTGCTATATATACTTGTATATTAATATTAATACTCATATTTAACTACTTTTACTTTATATGAATAAAATTTAGTAGGGCCGTTTTCAAATTCTGAAAAATGTTTAAATTTTAAATTAATATTTTTAAAATGAAATTTGTCCCTTTCCAAAAACATGGGTTTACTATAATTGTAAAATTTAATTTTTTTAAAAAACAACACCTGTCATCGATTAACGTCGATTATTTGGTGTACTTATGAAGAATAATTTAAAACCAATAGTTGTCATAGTCGTGATTTTAATTTTTTATAGTCAAACTATTGCTTGCTTTCGTAGTCACAATGGACCAGTAACATTTGTTTCCTTTGTGCCCTCCGGAATGGGTAATTATTTTGTATCTGGTGGATACGATGGTGCCATAAAACTTTGGAATATTGATAAATACGTTAAAAATTGTATATCTGGTAAATTTATATTGAACGGGTTGTAATATGCTTGTAGAAATGGACTACAAATTGGAATGTCAAACATTAAATGTCCATGCAGATATAGTATGGGAAATAATATTCCACTCATTTAATACTTGCTTTTGTTCCCTGGACGCTCTCGGGGATTTGTTTATAACAAATTGTACTACCGATACCGAATCTCCTCTTGTATTTAATTTTGAAACGAGTAAAGTTAAATGTTGTCCATCTACCGACTCAAAAGTTACTAGTATACATTATTTCAATGAAACTCTTATAGCCGGTTGCAGTAATGGATCCTTGATTGTTATGATTGAAAATAATGAATCTTTATTTAATTCAAATGATGGTACGTTTTAGTTTGATTATGCAAAATGGATATTTAGTATCCTTTAATACTATTTATAGGGTCCTTGTCAAAAATTGTAAAAATTTGCTCAAGCCAATCCAAAAATAAACCTTTAATTATGGCAGGTCATGATTCTGGAGAAGTTACAATATATTCTTTCATTGATAATTCTCTTTCATTTGAAAACAAAATACAGTGCCACCCAGAATTCATAACTTCCCTTCTCTTTGTACCTGAATATAAAATTTTTATATCTTCATGTAATGACTTTTGTTATCATTTTAAATGTTTTTTAGCTAATGACGGGTTTATACGAATTTGGGATACCATGTTATACGGATGTATAAAAGAATTGTTTGGAAATTTACAAAAATGCGAAGAAGGAACTACCGATCTCACCTTTTACAAACCTAAAATGATTTTATGCGCTTCTGGTGCAGACACTCATGTTAATTTATTCAAATTTGACATTAATCAGTTAAAAAATTAAATATAAACTAGCTGCAGAATAATTTATTTTGTCATTTTTTATTTCGTATAGAAATCTTAATTAAAATATTGTTGTATTTTGGATATTGTTTATTTTACGTTACATCACATTTTTAATGTTTTTCGATTGGGACGTTTCAATCTTCTTGAGGTATAGTCGGTACATTGAAGAATTTGGTTTAATGGTACATTTAATGTTGTAATCTTTAATACGTTTTATTTCATTTTTAAAATAATGACAATTACTAAAGTAATCTATCATATCTTCAGAATTTGAAATTTTTTCTTTTGGTGCCAAAATTTCGTTAACTACCTTTTTATCAAGCTATTTAATTGCATTGATTAGTTGAAATAAAAAAAATTACAAAGATGACAATTAGTTCTTGATAGCAATTGTCTACAACTGGCCATGATTCGTCGAAAACATTTTTTTTCTATTTAAAAGTTAAATTTAGAATAGATAATAATACATAATCGTGCGCATTTTTATTTTCAATTGACGTAAAACCTTTCCATAATTCACATGCAAACATTGGGGAGAATGGGTATATGAATATTATCAAATCTTTTAAAAAGGTATCGTAATTTTTGGAATGGATAATTATATTGTCAGGTATTTTCTAAATGTAGGTTTATTTTCAATAAAATTGAATTAAATTAAAATTACTTTTAAGAAATTTGTAGCAATGTGAAGAGAAGATATTGCGGAGTTAATCAAAAACAATTCTGATATCAGAACATTTATCTAAAATCAAAGTTATATATAACAGTTTACCCTAATGTTTCCTAAATAGCGGTCTGCGGACCATTACTGGTCCGTAAATTTTTTTCTAATCAATTTATTACGTTTTTTATTAAATTGTTTTTAAAATTAAAGGTACATTCTTTGTAATCATCTCTCAGTGGGCATGACGAAAATTTTGGTAGGTCTGGAAAATATTACACCAAAAATGTAATCATTAAACTATCAGATTAGAGTTCTGCAACACGATCCGAACACGAACTTCTAGTCCTATATCACAATAAAATGTTTGTTCCAGTACGAACAAAGAAAAAAAATTTTGTTTCAACAAATAAATCATGTAATTAAAAACAATTTTTTACTTGATGTTGCCAATTGTAATCAAAGTGGGTTATTTTGGTAAGATTAGTTATTTAATTAACGAAACATACAGGATACATTACGATTAAAAATAAACCATAATATCAGTTGACAGTTATATGAAAAAGTTTTTAAAAAATTATTTTTAATTAAATTTAGACATAATTATATTTATTAATTATTTAAATAGAATTCGACTATAAATATGCTATTTCAAATGAAACCTAACAAAAAAATATGCACTATCATATTAAACCAAACGTATAATATATTAACATTATATAAAACTTACATCTTTTATTAAAAGATTCCTTTTGGTTTTAATAAGTTGGTCCATAAATTCAAGATTAGAATCTGGTGTCGTGTTTATTTTATTGCGTAAATCATATCGATTACTAACTAAACGCCATACCTTAACTTGCCATCTCAAAACTCCAGTGAATACTAAAAAATAATTGCTTAAAATCATACATTAGATACAGACAATGCCACCAGCGTGCGTCAATACGATAATACTCGAAATTGATTGGCACGCATTTATGGAACTATCGGACTTATATTATAGTTTTTATATGTACTAAGGAACCTGGCTAGAATAATTTTTGCCTTGTGTTAGTGCTTTGTTTTGACTTTGACTTAGTCTGCAACATGTTTTCAAAAACTTTTGCAACTTAAATACCTTTTCAAAACAGACAAAACATTGAGGTGCTAGTATTTCGCATAATTTAATGAACTATTGGAAAAGTGAAAAAAAATGTTACGTAATTGTGCAGTAAAAATAGTTCCTTATGCATATACCCTTTATTTTTGTAACAAGAAAACTCATAAATAAAGGCGGGAGTAAAATAACCAAATGCTAAATAAAAAACCGTCTTCATTCCATAGACGCTCTGATTTTGGAGCCACATTTGATAGTATACATAAACGTGTAGCTTCAATTCCATATTTTTGTACCACCTCCTAAATAAAATATTTAATATAAATATAATTTTAATGTGCATAAATCAAACTGACCCAAGCAGATTGAGGTAATGGTTGTAATAAACAAACAATTTGAATAAAAGAATTGTCCAAAAGGTACAGAGAACCGGTCAAGATGAAATTTGTAGACCTCTATATTTATATCCTCTACCTGTTGTTTAATTTAGTGGTAGCCAAACTTTTTTTTGCGTTACCTGTTGGAGTAAATAAAATTTAATTTGAAAAATTTTTCACAACCAACTATTAATATAAAATAGTAAAATCGTTATATGGTATTAAACATCCTCTCCACGGGTCTACCCCTCTTAGGCGAGGCCTCGACGAATTTTCGTAAAATAGGTTTTATCCTCGTTTTTTCAAAATAAGCATTTAAAAAAATTACATTTCTGAATATTAATAATTTTCTGTATAATTTACTGCCTAGCCCTGAGCCGTGGAGAGGTGACTAGGGATAAATATTGTATATGGCATTATGCATCATTTCGAAAAATTCGTTGGGACCGCGAGTATGGTAGGTTCAAAAACTAAAAAGAATAAATTTGGTTCTAAAATTTTGTCTTGTCTTAAACATGTTGCTAATAGTCTAAATTTTGCGATTCAGGTTTCCACCACAAAGTTTGACCCGAAGGCCGCCCATTTTTTTGAAAATACATCATTATCATCAAAATACAGCGCAACAATTTCTACATAAGCTGATTAAACACTAGACACGACCGGTGATTAAGAAACGTACAAAAAATTGTATAAAATATTAAAAAGTACCATAGGATCAGTGCCATTGTATTTTGACTTGCTCATTTTTTCATAGATTTGTTCAACTTTGTCATTTGAAAATTTTTCATAAAATTGTTTTCCATTTTTTTCCATGATTTGATAAACATTTTCCTTTTTTAAATAAGCCCCATCACGTATTCTTTTCAACGTTTGTCCTTTGATCATGCCTTGTGTAATCAAACTCTTGAATGGTTCCTTTACAGAAGTAAAACCAATTTCGTTCAAAAAATAACATACAAACCTGGCATAAAACAGATGCAAATACGCTTTGGTATTAAAAAATTATAAATTAAACAAAATATTACCATGTTCGGTTCCACCAATATATAAATCTATAGGCATCATTTTATCGGCAATTTTTTTAGAAAATATTTGATCTTTATTTTTGTTATCCAGATACCTGAAAAAATACCATGATGAATCCACAAAAGTGTCCATAGTATCAAGCTCTCTAGTTCCATATTCGTTGCAATCACATTTGGTACATTTAGCTTTTTTCCATTCTTGTTCATTTTCCCCACGTATAAGAGGTAACTCGTTATATGGAACTGGTACAGCACCGTACTTTTTACAATGTACAATAGGAATAGGCGTCCCCCAGTTTCTTTGTCTAGAAATAAGCCAATCTCTCAACTTTCCACTTTTCAATTTAGAGCAAATACCCATTTTTTGGAGATAAGGTAAAGACAAATTAAAAGCATCGGATTCCTTCATACCATTAATTGGTAAATTACTAGCAATAACATGGCCACTTTTTAAACAATCAATGTAACTCAAATTATTTTTTTCTGCATATGCACAATCTTGAGGGTCTTTTGAAGGAATGTGAAGTGAATTATGCGAAATTTTTGTATTTGTCAATTTATCATGTTGATTAATTATGATGGGTATGTGAGACTGCGTAAGTGGGTTTACAGCAAAAATGTTTTTAGAATCGATGAGTGAACTTAACCAATGATTGCAATTTACAGATAAATACGATACACCGTGTATCAAATGGGGATATTTGGTAAATATTTTCAAAGTTGTCACAAAACTTGAATCGTTATCAACTTTACTGTAAATTTTAAACGAAATATCGACACCATCTGGTTTACCAATCCAATTTTTTTGTATTTCAACAACATTTTTCCATAACCGCGTATCCGCTGAGTCTAATCCATTGTAAAGTTTTTCTGAAAAATCGCTAGTTTTAATAAACCACTGTTTCATATACTTAAGTTGCACTTTTGCGCCAGATCTCCACCCTCTTCCTTTTAAATCAATTTGTTCGTCAGCTAAAACAGTTTTATCAATGGGATCCCAATTTACCAAGGATTTATTCTGATATGCGTAATTGTGTTGGTGTAATTTTAAAAAAAGGTATTGTGTCCATTTGAAATACTCTGGGTCACTGGTGGATAATTCACTTTGCCAATCAAAATCGATGGATAGTCCTTGCATTTGGGACTTCATGAGTTTAATATTTTGATCCGTCCATTTTTTAGGTGATAAATTGTTTTCTATTGCTGCGTTTTCGGCGGGAAGGCCAAAGGAATCCCAACCAATTGGATGAAAAGTATCATAATTATTCATTTTATAATATTTTGACATTGCATCGCTTATTGTGTACACTCGCATGTGACCCAAGTGTAATTTTCCACTGGGATATGGAAACATTGCCAAACAATAAAACTTTTTTTGTGTTTTTTTCAAGTTTATTTCTTTTTTTAATGTGCTTTTGTTTTTCCAAAATGTTTCCAACTCTTTTCGTACAGTTTGTGTATATTCTGTTGGCCATTTACCAGAGGCACTATATAATTTTCGTTTTACGAAAATTAAAGTCATATTTTAAAGATAACTTTATTGTACTGTTTATAATTCTGTATATTAATTAGTTATTGTTAAAACATATGGTCAAAAAACAAATATATAATTGTAGTAACCTCATGGTCAATTCATTTCAATTATCACTCAGAGTTGCCAGATTTTGGCATTTTATCCTCAAGTCTAAACTACATTACACAGTTCAACATTTTTCATTTATTCAAATTTATATCATTTTGTAGCTAAAAATCTTTGGGTTCGAATGATGTAAATCACTCTATCTAGCCCAGTGTTTCCTAACCTTTTTTACCACATTACACATATTATTGTACTTATTTTGATATTACCCATAATATTTTTAATAAGGCTTAAATTATTAACAAATTATTATCAAATTCAATTTAGGAATTAACGCATCGGTTGTAGTTTTTATAAAAGATGAATTACTCATTGAGTATACTCATAAGATTTGGAAGTCTGGATGTATATAAAATCATATTAGTTATGTAACTATTTTGTTCAACTTGGTTACGCGTAAATACTGTATATTAGATTTAAAATGTCTTCATCAGAAATAATAGGTATAATGGATAAATCTAATTCAAAATCAATCAAGAATGGTAAAATTTAAAACTTATAATGTAATACTCGAATTCTTCGGAAAAATTGTATACAAATTCAATGGTCAATTCAATGCATACAACACAATTCATTGTACATAACTTAAATGTCTATTTTGACAGAAATTTATAACTTTGCAAGATATCGTTAAAATATTTCAATATAACGAATTTCAATATTTATAAACCCATTTTTTTTTGAAAATATTGAACATGTGTTATTGCGTAACTTATTTTTTTGATTTTTAATAACAGTAATTAATAATCCAACGCTAATTATATCGTCATCATATAAATTCACTATCCTTAAAAATTTTTTACTCTAATTAACCGTTTTTTATATTTTCTGACTATACACTACATGATTTTTTTATTATAATGAAATTCCCGCACAGATATAATGTCTCCAATCGATATTTTCAATATTTAAAATTGTAATTTAATAAAATTTTTTATAGAACTACGTACTGTACAAATGCACAATAATGCAATATCTAAAATATCAAGGTATGAATTGGAAGATCTCTATGTTCGATTGCACGATGAAAATATTAATCTTAAAACTAAAAATAATACCAATGAAAAGAAATTGCAAAAGTAATGTCTACTGCCTAATTTGAGTGATAATGGCTAGATACCCATTACACTACAGCTCATTTATTATAATAAATATATAGTTATATACAGTTTTATAATGGATCACAAAAATCCAAATAATAACTTTCATACTACATATTTTATATTATAAACATTATAGGTTGGCTGTCCGTGTAATACGGCTATCTAAAAACAGCAACGAAAAAGAAGATGTGGGTAACATTATATTACTATAAATTTTATTGTGAATTAGTATTTATTTTATTATTAATTATGAATAAAACATTGATTGTGTAACAAAATGTGTAGAAATTGAAGACTATGATAATGCCATGAAAAATGCACGTAAATTGCAAAAATACAACGTAGAACTAACGAAACAATTAAACTTACTCAAAAAAGAAAAAGTCCGTCCATATAGAACACTAAATAAAGTATATTATTGTACATGTTGTTAAAGTTCCACCTATTTAAAATTACACACTAGTCAATTCTATGGGAGAAATACGTTTTTTATAATTTTAGAAAATTATTAATATTTTATATTAGGGTATTAACGATTAACGTACATTTTTATTTATCGCTTGTATCATGGTCGACAATGGCTAATATTACCACATTAAATTTTTTATTATGATTTGTTGATTTCATTAAATAAAAATTTACATCAATTAAATCTAGACTTTAACAAAAAAACCAAATAATCAACAAATACTACAATCAAGAATAACACGTGAATTAGTTATAGATGAACTGGAACAAAAAATTGTAAATCTACAAAAAAGTGAGAAACACATTACACAAGAGGTTTTTATTTTAGTTGAAAATCAAAATTTTATTAAATAAGTAGTTTGATATAAAAGAAAATGAGTATCAAAATGATATACATAATTTAAAAAAACAAATGAATAATACTAATCGGTAAATTAAATATTATAAAAGATTAATACTATAAAATGTAATAAAATTAAAAAGTACCTATAAATTCTTAGTTTTAGTATAGTCTTAATTTAATTTAATAGTTTAATTTTAAATGGCGCCAATTTATTATTTTTGTTACAGGTAATATTTTGTTAATTTTTTTAAATATTATAACAATTATTCATCTTTTTGTTTAATTTTAATTGGCGCAATTTATTAGTAATTATTAATCCAAATGAAAATCCAATTCACCCAATCAAATGGAATCATACGAGAGAGTCAATATATAAATAAAAATATATTTAGAAAAAATTTTAATGAAAATATAAATTTAATCAAATTGCAAAGAGAAATAAAAGAAAAAGGAACAAAATTAATAGCTTTACAACAAAAATATGGTGAATTACAAAAAGTAATTTTGAATACTTTTAAAATGGATCTTTTTTAATTTTAATTCGCCTTTTTTATTATATATCTTAAGAAACAAGAAATACTACACAATAACCACAATGGATTAATTCATGAACTTGATCGAGCAACAGAAGCTTTGAATGAAGAACAGCGAAAAGTTTCAAAATACCAAGAATCCATAAAAAAATTGGATATAAAATCGATCAAATTACAAGAAGTAATTACACTAAAATTTTAAATTGTAAATATATTTTGAAAAATTTAAAAATTTAATGTTTTAATAAAATAAATTCTATAATCCTATAATTTATTTATACATAATTTTTAGATGGAAGATAGAATCTTAGAGATTGAAAATGAGAATAGTGTATTGAGGGACGCAAATAAAAATATGGTTAGCAGGTATAATTTAATCAAAACGGTCATGTCTAATGAGTTAAGTATTTCCGTTAAATTATTAAAAAATTAAAAAAATGTCCAATAACAATAAGGTTACTATTCTTGGGTTACAGTCAGACTTTCGTTTCGTATTAAAGAAGAGAGGAATACATATAATAATAATTTTTTTATTATCTTAATTACCTATGCGGGCAAGTCGACACAGGAAAGGCTGTTACAGTGACTTGCACCATATGAAATACTTTACTTCTAAAATTGGTTAAAAAAATGTCTATTAAGACAATCAAAATTTGTTTGAAAAACTTAAAAAGTTATTTATCAAACTTTTACACCCATAGTTAAAGTTTGATTACGAATAAGCCTTGCTTCATTCATTGTTTCTTATCGTTGGACTGTTTTTAACCATTAGCGATTAATACATTGTTTTTTTGTTTATTTTTACTCTGTAAAGTATTATTTCTAAATTTTAGTGCTTTTAATATGGACCGTGAACGAGAGTGGCAAAAGAGAGAAAAAATTTTGAAAGTTCAAATAGCTCAATTAGAAGCTACACTTCGATCGGATAACAGTGAAAAAGGTTGTGTGTTGGACCAATTAATTCAATCAAAAGGTATAATAAATTTATGATTTTATAAAATTTTTTTCATTTACATTATTATTTATTCATCCAAATAAAAATATATTTAGATGAACTGTCTAAACAAACCGATCAGCACAATAAATTGAAAGCAGAATATTTCCAATTGAAACACGAATATGAAGAACAAAAACAAAAATTAGATTATCTGAATAAGGTACATTTTTATGTTATAATATACATACTTAAACTTGCAATACTTCCAAGTTTTGATGTGAGTTTTTTTTTTTATTTTTTTCTTCGTTTTCTAAGAAAGTTACATGGTTACATGCAGAACCCGACTTACATATGAAAAATGTATGCGTTTTAAAATAATAATAATTTTTGTATACGTTAAAGTTTTTTTAATTTTTCTGGGAAATTAAAATCATTAATTAGAACATTGCATAACCTATATTTTTGAATTTAAAAAATCATACATTGTTTAATTTTCATTTTCCGTAAAGTGAATGCAAAATATGTGACACTAAAATGATAATATAAGTTTTTTACAGAGAGGTGCCTATTTATAACATGGATGTTTATTATAAAAAAAAATTTTTTTAGTATGTTTATTTTTTTATTATTTCAAAATTTTATTTAAAATCATTAATTTAACTTAGAATTGTGATCAATGGGGTGAATTGGATGACACCATAATGGTTGTAAATATGAAAAAAATGGAGAATGGCAAAGTCACCGAAGAAAAAAAGATGGGTATATTTTTATATTTACAAGTACACCATCTCAACTAAGTAAGATATCGGTGGCCTCAAATTGGGGTGAGGAGGGTCAAGGGCCTAGGATACTGATAAAATCAAGAAATTAATATTATTATTTACTAATAATAGACAAGATTATTAATAATAATTTATAAAATGAAACTTGCCGTTAATTTTTACTTTATCTAACATTTAACATGCAATCTTTGTTTATTTGGCATTTTGTATTTACATTAGAATTTAAAAAAAATACAAAAATGAACCTTTTCACAGACCCTGATGGAATAAGTTTTATTACCTTAACGTTGATTTATTTTATTTTATGCGTTCTTAACCTGGGGTGCCAGAAAATTTTTAAATAAAAATCATTTTACAGTTATATTTTTTAAACATGAATGATTTTTCGTAAATAAAGTTAAATTAAAGTCAAATTCTGTTTATTAATTTAACATTTATATTTATTAAATATTTTAATATGTAAATATTACCATATGTCAAGAAGAAGAAAATAGAGTAATGAATTATCATGAATTATATTCATTATGGATTTACTAAAATAAATGATATTGATAAACCGAACAAACCACAGTGTTTTTTATTTTAAAAGATTAGTTCTATGTCAAATTTAAAGCCTTTTTAGCTATTTCATGTAGCAATTTTTCGTTACCGTTGTTTTAATATTAAATTTTTGGGAGTGCCAAATCGAATTGTATTGAATGAAGGGGTGCCAAATAGAAAAAGGTTAATTACCGTTTTACCGTTTATTAACAATTCAATCAATTTCGAATAAAAAATGATTAAAAAATATAAAAACCCACCAAAAGGAATAAAAAACATATAATCAATAATTTTATCTAGTATTATCATTAAACATTAAATTAAGATTATCGAAAAACAATAAAATGCTTACGAATAGAACACGCCGAAACCATATTAGAATTAGAAAAAACTCGAAATATGTTGATTGTGCAAAATAAAATTTTAAAATCATATCAAAAAGAGGTAATTTAAAGATAATTGTACAAAATTTTAAAGATAATTAATTAAAAATATGATTATGATAATTATAGATTGATACAATTAAAAATAAATTCAATATTGAAAAAGAAACATCCGATCAAAAAATACATGAAATGTCCTATTTATTAGACATGCGGGCTATTCGATTAAAAGTAAAAACATACTAAATTTGCACATGTACAATATTTTCAATTTTACATTGTTTAGAAATTGCAGAAACAAATTAGAGATATAGCTTATGGGACAAAAACGACAAAAATAAAAGAATTGGATGAATTATTAGTAGATTCTGAAACTGGTAATTTTATTTTATTAAAATTTAAATACAGTAAATTTTAATTTCAATTTTAGATAAAATTGATGACGGTTCAAAATCATACAATTTAGACTTGGATCGTGGAGATAATTTAATTGAATTTAAATTGTGTTCAATAAATTTGAATACAGACATGACCAAATTAATGGATGATGAAGCTCCACTTTTGTTTTGTACGTGGGACTTTTATGAATTTGATACACAGGTTTCTAAAGTTGTTTGCGGTACAAATTCAGCCATCAATTGTTGTTCGAATTATATTGTTAAAATTGACGCATTTGCAATACAGTATCTATTCGATTCTTGCATATCTATTCAGATGTACCATTTGCTCGGAACACAGTGTAAATTATTGGCTATTGGAAATGTACCAATCATTGACTTATTTAAACAGTCTGATAAAATTGTCAGGTGTACTACCAATTTAGTCTGCCATGAGAATGGTGAAATAGTGGGAGAATTGGATTATACTTTAAGAATGAAGTATGCAATGGAACATTCACTACGCTTATTTAATGTAACTTATAAATTATAATTTATTAATTATAATACTAGAGTAATACATTATGTAGAATATATTATTCATAAAGCTGTTTACTTATTTCATAAATATTACTGTAAAAATTAGTTAATATTTACAGTCATTTAAAGCCACCCCCTATTCTAATAAACCTGGAATTTAAAAAATAGAAATCACTCAATTAAAATACCGTTTCGGTAATTGTAATTGTAACATGTAGATTAATTTAATTAATAATTTTAAATTTTTCCAAAAAGTATCAATATTTTCACTTAAATTTTATAAACCAATTTATGCTTAATTTTTTTTTACGGTAGATTCTTGGTTTGGTTTGATTTTATATATCGTCAAATACATAAATTTGAGGTGACTTTTTTTCTCTTATTTTTAGAATTTAAAATAATTGTTAGGAAAAAACAAAAGCACAAACGTATATTGAAAATATGCAACATAATGATATTGAAAAGTATGAAAACATTGCGACTTCCAAAATACCTTTGGAAAAGAGTAAGATTACAATCAGTATTTTGTCTTGCCACAATATAAAATCTAAAAATGGTACACTTTTAAAAATATTTTATTATTCTTTTTATTTAGATATACAACCAAATCTATATGCTGGTTATCAGTTTTATACTTTTAAAGAACATTTAACAAATAAAATTAATTCTTCTGAAAATCCAGAGTTTAATGATAGTTGTTCCTTTACTATTGATAACAACACTAGATTTTCAAACTATATACAAAATCAAGTAATATTTTTAATATGTATAATCATTGAATTTTCCGGTAAAATATTGGCCAGCAGTAGTATTTAGTGATATTATTATAGTTAAATTTTATCATTCATGAATTACACTTGATTCAAACGTAAATGGTTTGGGGCAATCATTTTGTAACCATATTTTTAAATTTTGTTCCATTTAAAATAGGGTTTCGTAAAGAAAGATTTTGATTTTAACATTTTAATTTCAGGTGCGTCAAGTACTACAGATAACAATTAAAAACTGTACATGTAGTTTTATAACGCAAAAGTGGCTAAAATGTGTCTCTGTGAGTAACCATTTATTTTGAAAACTAACAAATCCCGAACACTGACTTATGACTCAACACGTGTCAACCAATTAGTCAATTATAAATAAAATAAAAATGAGTGAAAATGAATGATTATTTTTAGAAATTACAAATTTATCTCATTGATGATAACAGCAATATAAAGGATGAATATGTATGCATGGCGCATGTGGATGTTAAGGATATTTTTGAAAAAGAAGAACTTTATCATAAAATTGCCTTAAAAGATAGTGTAATTAAATTATATATTTAGGGACACGCAGGGTCATGGTAAATATCTAACCGCTGGGCCGGGCGAAATGAAAATTGTGGGACATATATAAAAATAATAATTTTTTTGGTTCCTCTTTACCAGTGGTTCATAACCTCTTCTGTGTCAGCGCCCTTTTCTATGAATTTAATGGTCGTAAATTTCGTAACATCCCTCAAAATGTAATTTTCAATATTTGATTAATATAAATTTGCATTGTATTCTTTAAATATATTATTATAAATGTATTTTATTGTATTATATTTTTTTAAATTTATTGTAAAATGTAAAATTACTTGTTAAAATAACAGTATACTTTAATGTACAAAAAAATTAATTCAGAAGATTTCAAATGTTTTTCTGAATAACTGCCCACAGCTTGATGAGATTATGGAAGTGTATTAATGATAGGTTCAATATCTAAAATTATACTGTTAATAGTTATATACGGAGTATTTATTATTTATTATTTATTATATAGGGGTGTGAACGAATTTTGATATCAAAAGTGCACCTTTCCACCATATGAACATTTTGAAAATATTCATTTTGCACCCAATCTTACCTCTCAACTGTTAAAAAAACCGTGGGGCATCGCCTCTAAAGTTTTGAACAATATATCGCTCACAATAACTAATATATGACAATTTTCTTAAAAATATTATTTTAAATATAAAAATTTTT
>LWCA01000069.1:0-60911 GCA_001642005.1 Intoshia linei | reverse complement strand
AAAATTACAAGTAAAATATTGACTAAAATTATCTATGGTATTTATGAGTACTTAGACACACTAACTAAAAACGTACTAATATTGCTTATGAACAAAAATTTAAAAAATATATTAAAAAAATTGTGTAACTAAACAATAACCAAATTGAGACATAAAATTTATCATAAACACGAGTAATTGCTGAAAATGAAATATATATTAATTATATTTATTGCTAGAATTAATGTTTTTACAAATTTCAATGTCGTTTAACAAATTTTGTATAAACATTAGTACATTTTTCCTTTGAATTTTCTCCAAGTAAAATGACAGATTTTAATGTTTTTAAGCTAAGGTTGGATTTATGTTCTGTCCAATAAATGTTAGTAACACTAAATACTCTTTCTATATATGTATTTGAGCAATTTAGAGAATAATAAAACTGGATTAATTTTTTGAATCCATTAGTATCGATATTATCACACAAATCCTTCCAAGGAGGAATAATAGGAGAATTTTTTAAACATAAATCAACTGCAACAAATTCATTAAACATTTCATCTCGATTTATCTAGTTAATTAAATTTATTTTGTTATAAATTGTGATACATTTTTGTATGTTGATCCAATTAACGTTAAGTTTTATTAATAACAAAGTAGAATGGTGATAAATATTGAATTTGAATGGTTTATGTTAAAATATATACTATAGATACGTAAAAATAAGTAAAAGTTATATAAATAACAAAATTTGTAATATAAAATTTAAATTCATAACTTTATTTAGTACGTTATTGGCACTGTGCCAATAACGTATTTTTTATAAAATAACGTACTTATGGTCGCACTAGTTAAAGGTGAATTTAGAAATACAAAATATTTTTAAACCCCTTTTTGGAAATAGAACCAAAACAAAGTGTATATGTCATTTGTCATGAAATTATAAACGTGACAGCATCAATGCAATTTAAATCCACCGTAATCGATCCCATTAATACCATTAACATAATTATAATTAATGAATAAAAAATATGTCATTTATTAACAAAATATGTGTGAATATAATATACGTCAAATTTGCAATAGTTTGGTTTATTAATCTAAAATTAAATTTACATAAAAAAATATAAACTACTGTTGGATTTTTAGTGAAATATATGAATCGATTTTTATTTTCATCAGTATAAAGTGAATAAGGATATCTAATCAACACATTTAAATTTTTAGCAGTTGAAGGACCTTTGTTTATAATCTATGAAAGGAAATTATAAATGTGACCAAATGCTAAATAATACCAAAGTACCTTAATAACATGTAAAATAGGAACAGTCATTGTATTTATTTTTTCTGTGTCATAATTATCTGGTATTTTATCGTATGATTCGTCGTAATATAATCTCTTTGGAATAGAATCACTAAATTGTTTTAAAGTAAAATATTCTAATTTCATCAAAGATTAAATTAAAAAATATATACGACTGAATATCAATTTCTGCGATGTGCCGAAGATATATTGGTACCACAACATAATTATTCTGAGGGTTTATATCAACACTGCTCCTAAATAACTTAACATTAAATAAAAATAATAAAATGCATACGTGTTTGTGTAAAAGATAAATTCAATGCGCTTTTTTTTTATGTAACTAAAAATGTTTACTTTTATATTAAATTTGACAATTTGCTCTTTTCTGTTTAAATTTGGTAAACTACACGTAGCTTTATTTGACTTTAATGTATGACAATGCGAAATTAACCACTAAATTAGATAATATGATTATATATTTTTCATTATTCCAATTTTTTCTAATTTAAAGTACAGGTTCCTTCATTAATATCATTTTTTAAAAAGATTCAAAATATTTAACCGCTTAGTGTCGTATATCTCAGTAATGGTTACCCGTATAATATATTTACATGTTAATATTAAACACATGAAACGTAATGAGCCATTACTAATGATTGTAAAGGTGAATTCAACCCAGTTCACTATCGATTAAGTCACCGGTACATGTTTCATGAATTGGTTAAATTTCAGAAAATCTTACAGATGATTCATCCACATTAATAGCTGAAAATTGAACTCCTTCCGGAATTATAACAACTAACTGATTACCATGAGCCTCTTGTTGGTTATTTGTTACAGTAATATCAAAAATAAGATGATCATGTGTTCCAAAAATATAATTATATTTTTCTTCTTCATATCTAAATTAAATTAATCATGAATAATTGAAGCTTACAGAACATTTTGAACGTTATAATCTAAAATTATATCTGCATTACACACATTATCGTTTTCGCAATTTCTCTTGTAATGCATCTATTTATACAGTATAACATACAACCCAAAATGGAAATTAAATATACATTGTTATATTGTATATTGTTATAAATTTTATATATAAGTTATTACAGTGGACGATCAATTAGACATGTGGACGCAAACAGTGGTCCTATATACAAATAAAAAAATTGTTTTGATTCCCTATCAATTATTTAATCCAGAAGTTGCCATTTTTCCTCCATTATAAGAAAATTTTTTAATATAACTCATTAATTTAGAATAGTAGGGTCGTAATGATCGGGACCCCGTCATATGATCATATCCCCTCTTCACGAACAACTGTCAGTTTTTCAATAATACCAATATTTATCTTCAATTTTTCAACATTTTTTTAATGATCTGTATAGCATTAATTAACTTATACTTTTTCACAGTAATTTGACTCACAATTATAAAAAGTTTAGTTATAGAAATAGGACAGTATAGAGCAGGAAGGGAAATTATTTTAGAAAATAAGAGATAATGTAAATAAATTAATAGTTTACGGCAGTGTCCACAATTTTTTTTAACTCATGGTCCGGATTATATCAAAATAAATAAACTGGAGGCCGAATAAAAAGCAACAAATCTATTATTTAATCATAATTAAAGTAATGTTAACAATCGTTAGAAAAACATGATAAATATATTTTTTTTACGTTTAATTAAAATTAATTAGAGCAATCTATTTTTTAAAAAATTAAGAGACATAATAAAATTTAAATACAGCCTTAGTTAGTTAATCAGTAATTTATAGTTAGAATAAGTTTCCCATCAATATATCTCTTTTTGGTATATTTGAGAATTTTCCAACATTACTCATTAATAAATTTACAAAGTAGGGCTTTCATGATTGTAGGCTCATCGATATGTCTCTAGCACCCCTTTCCACAACCCTAAAGGAAGATGTATATCAGAGATGGAAAACTATAACCTCGAACCAAATTTTTCCGTTTAAAAAACGTTTGACCAGCAAAATAATCCCCGTCCTGTTAGTTACGATAACATGGATATATTGTTATTATATAGGATACTTGATATAAATTCAAACATTTTTTTGTATTTCTACAAATTTTCATACCATCATACTGCCAAATACGTTTAAAAATTAACTATAAGGTTTTTTCCCTGTTATGAACAAAACTCAAATATAAATTTTTTATAAAAGATATATTATCACCTTAAATGTATGCAGAAGAGTGCGTGGATCAATCACGGGATAATCATTTATACCAATAAAATTTTCAGCCAACTGATTAGGATAAGAAATTTCACTAGGAATTAAGCTCAATTCAAATTCTAATTCGGAATAGACATCTTGAATTTTATTCTAAATACGATAATTATAATAATGAAAAATGATGGTATTACATTTTGGGAGATCGAAAAAGATTGGCAGATCTTGGTGGTATTGAAGAATTCAATATTTCCTTCCAGTACGTAATTTCCGTTTTTAAACAAAAATCTTTTCAATTGGGATTTGAGGTCAACAGATATTTTAAATTTCATTTTACCCACAAATTTCGCTCTAATTTTTTTAAAAAAAACAAAAAAGCAATAATTACAAATAATTTATATCAATTTTGGCTGCATGGCTAAGATTTAATATTGCACAAAACGTAATTTCGTATGGTTTTACATCCAATTTAAGAATTTCTTGTTTTGATTTCCATTCAATATTCAAAGTTAATACCGGTCTTGAACGAAAAATGTAAACATTTTCTACACCGGGGGCACTTATAGCTAAAGTTTCAAATGTATGTTTATAAAATCAAATTACCAATATCTGGATATCCATTTCCGTCTATATCAATTGGAGTGGAAAGAAATTGACCAAATGTTGATTTAGAAAAACTACTGTTCGTGAACTGAGAAGTGAATAATTTCTTAACATTCAATACATCCAAACCATCGTTTGAACCTCGGTACACGTAAACCAATCCATTTTGTTCATTTGCATAAGGTGCTCCAACTATCAAATCTAAATTTTATTGTGATAATATATATAATACTCATAAAACATTTATAATGGCACACGTCGCATTAGACCAGGGGTTCTCAAACTTTTTAAATTTTTTGACTTTTTAGTCAATTTTTAATTTTAATTTTGCTCGCGGACCCCCAAATAAATTAAAGTCTATGTTCTAAATTGAGGTTTAATTAGAATTTCAAACACATTATAGCTCGTATAATAGAGAAATTATGAATATTGAATTAAATAATTCAAAATTTTATTTAAACTTGCGGACCCAAGTTTGAGAACCACTGCATTAGACGGTTAATAGATCCCATGAAAACGCACCACTACTTATAACCGTACTATTGAAGATATATATATATATTTTTTTTTATAATAATAATAATAATGTTTGTATTAATAATATTCATCAAATCATTTACATTTTAACAAGTTCTTATTAGGGTTGATGATTTATCCGAAAATTTTTATCCATCAAAATTTAAAAAATGAAAAGGCAGTAAACTAATGTCATTAAATATATAGACATAACAATCTTAGTAAAAGCATGAGTGTCCAATATTCTATCGCAAAAAAATTTAAATCGATCCAAAATATACCGATACTTTTTTCTAATTTTTTTTAGTATGCATGAAGTTATTTCCACGTCTATATACAGAATTTTCACTTTATGAATTACAGTGTCACACACGATTTGTATTGTTATTCTTAAATAATTAATTTATATTTTAAAAATATGTTAACAGAATTTCTTCGCGATTAAAATACTTGAATTAAAAAATACCATCGTATCCATCAAGGTCAAAATCAGCAGATTGTATAGAATAGCCAAATTTTGGAAGTACACAATTGAATAAATAACAATTAGTTTTGCGCAATGGAGAAATTTTAAATTTCGGTTTATCATTTATTGAATTTGTTTCAGGGTTATAGAGATAGATAAAGACAGCTCCGCCCGAATTTTCGTTAAAATAATAAGGATCTGCAACTGCTAAATCTGGAAAACCATCTCCATTAAAATCAGCAGATTTTATAGAATGGCCAAAAAATGATAAACGATTTTCACCATCGATTGTATTTATTGGAGTAAATACGGTTCCATTCTTTGAATTTTTAAAATAAACGTGTACACTTCCAGACCGATATGAATATGCTCCAGGTGCTGAAACAAAGATGGTTCCAGTTAGTTGCTTTGAATTAGCAAAACTTAAAGAATAACCCATAAAATCAGTAGGATGAGGTCTAAATAAAGTATATTCATTAATATAAAATAAAATACATATCAGAATTGATTTTTCCTGGACTCGTCACATAAGCATCATAATTTTCAGTTTCATTGTTGTACTCAGAGTAAAATGCGGCACCCCTCCATGCTTCTGAAGACGGTGCACCAATCAGCATATCACCGTTTCTCGAAATGTCTAAACTCCAACCAGCCTGGCATTGACCAAAATCCAGGTAATCACCGGTCAGTGGTTTGGAATTGCAAGGTTCAAATATGTCCACTATATCATCAAGTACATTATTTAGAGATACACACAAACCAGTCATCCTAGGATTTAAATTTAAATTGTTTTGTTCGTATCGTGGAGCACATATTATTAGGTCACCTTGTTGAGTTGACGAATGACTTTTAATTTGATAACCAAAGAAATAATTCAAATTTTTTTCAAGGTTTACGTATTCTGTATCAGCCAAAGATGATAAAACGTTTAATTGTTTGCATCTGTTAATTTTCCATATACAACTATAAATATCTCCTAACCCTATTTTTGAAGTTTGATTAATTATTCTTGCCTTGGGTGCCCCAATAATCAATCGATAATATGATTCGTTCTCTAATTTGTGAAATTCTGCGGAATAACCAAACAGAATATGTTTTTCAATAGTATTTACAAGTGATACACTGTTTGGTTCTAAATTGAATACTGCATCAATAAATTTAATAAGAAAAATCGCACAAATTCTCCATAAAAATATATTCATAATTATATATTTTATGGATATAATAAGATTTAATCTTTATTTATTATTTATGAAATGGATAGTCACCGAATGATCGATTCAGTCTAATTCAGACATTTACATATATGCAATATTGCTATTGACTTATGCAATTTTTGAATAATTGCACAGGAATGACAAGTATGAAAAATATAAATACACTATATAATTTATAGGTAAACGCCGTATAGCAAAAAATAATTTACCTTTTGTAAAGGAATTTACCCTGAGTGACATTTTAAAGGGGTCACGAATTTGTTTTTTACATATTTCACTGTAGTACTAAACCTTTTTATATATTTATTTTTATTTTAGAGTTTATGTATTTATAGCAATTTATTGGTTTATACTGCATAATCCAGATTTTGCTACAATTAAAATGACTAGCTTTGTAGGAATATGTTTAACGGTTATATTTAGATTTACTTTGTATAAATGGGGTGAGTATAGGTTTTGAATTATTTTTATTTTGTATTTGTAGATTCAATTTATAATTTACATTCTCAAATAAGTATAATTACGTACCAATTACTACTTTCATCTATCATTTCTTCATTAACACGATCGATTTCAACTGATACGATTTGGCTCGGATTTGTAATATTTATGGTAATAAGTCTCCTTACAAGAGATTATGGCATGCTTTCCAATTAGTAATCAACAAATTAATGTTCATTTTCAACATTTAGCACTTCAAGAGCGTTATCTTTAAATGCAGCAATGTTCGCTTGTACTTGTCTAGCCTCCCGGCTTATCAATTCTACACAAGTGTTTACATTAATGATATGGAGTTTTTTTATTTATGATGTATGTCCTGCTCTAATTTGCCACTATCAATTTGTAATTTTAAATTATTACAATTTACATGTCGCAGACCCTAAAATTTTTATACAAAGTAATATATTAAAATAATGACTTGAGAACCACTGAGTTACATGTATAAAGTAATATTTTTATGCAGTTACCTTTAATCCGTGGGTATACCCGTATTGATATTCAATTTTAAAAAACTTTTCACCATTTCATTTAGAGTAAACATTTCAAATGGCTGTATACGTCAATATCATTTAGCATTATTTTGTCCCTTGCGATGAATCAATATTGGACAGCCACCTTGATATTGTTGCTGTATTGTTCTATTTTTGAAAAATATATTTCCAAATACATTCATAAACTCCAAGAAGACAGATTGTAATTTAAATTTTAGACATTTTATTTAGTCTGTGGATTTACTATTTTTGTTACCCAAAAAATAAACTGTTAACTGTAACGGGAACTTAAAAATTCGATAAAAATTATTGAATTGATCATTTTGGGTACGCATATGAAATGTATAATAAAAAAATGGTAGTGATTTATTATATTAGTAAATATTTTTGGGACAATATGCTACATTTGGTTAAATGGAATTATCTATTTTATATAAGTTTTCTAAATTATAAATTTAGTTATTATGAATACAAATACAAAGATGCTAAAATAAATTATTTTGCCCAAATGAATATACAGTAATTTGTAA
The DNA here is from genome assembly GCA_001642005.1 of Intoshia linei. NCBI lineage: Eukaryota > Metazoa > Orthonectida > Rhopaluridae > Intoshia > Intoshia linei. Next base: position 53,105 of record LWCA01000069.1, on the reverse strand, counting down.
AATAAATTTTTCTAAGTAAATATTTACATTTTTTCAAATTTAATGTTCAAAATTGCTAGTCTATTTTTCCTATTAAATGGAATAATTAGTCAGGATTGTCCCATATGTGAAATCCCGAATAGTCGACAAGAAGCTACACAAACCCAAGGTGTGACAAGGTTAATTTGCAATGATAAATATATTTTAAATGGAAATGAATTTTTCGGATTCATAAATGGTGCTACTATGACTCCTGGATCGTGTCAACCACTGAAATGCTTGATTCCTGGTATACAAAACCAACAGGCAACATTAAAAGTAAACGATCAAACAGTTATCCCTGGAGCATATGTTAGCATTTTTGATTCTATTGTTGTTGACTGTACCGTAAGTCATAATTTTGTTAAAACAGTCAAACCATCATATGACCAAGAAACCAAAAGTTGCAATGTCAGCACCAATGATTTGACTTGCGTATCTGACGTAATATCGGTGCAATGTAATGATATAATTTCATCAAATTCTTTTGACTCATTGGCATTTCAAATCGCCTCACTAACAGATGATCAATTGAAAATTAATACTGGTAAAATATATCAAGTCTTGAAAGCTGTGAAGAGAGATAAATATAAAATACAAGTTGTTCATATCAAAGGACTACAAAATATTGAAATTAATAATCCTAATGATATTCAAATTTTAATGATTCGTGAAAATTACATTTACAAATCGGAACGAGAAAAAAATAAAGAATGGACTTTACGCAATTTACGAGAAAGATACCATGAAACTGGTCCATTTGGAAAAATTGGTAATGATGGTAGAAATGGGAATGGTGAAGCTAGACCACCTATACAAAAAATAAGATTTTGGAAAAATAAATTATATTGCAACGCCCATGTTTCAGTAATAAATACAATTAGACAATTATTGAATTTATCAGACATTAGCGGTATATTAAGCTCATTACAGAAAACGTAAATTTGTAATTTATGTAAATAAACATGCAAAGCTTTATTCAATTAAATAAAAAATTGAGGACTGAATCGTCTAAAAAAGTAAATTTTATTTTTATTTTGATTTGAACCTTGGTGGTATTTTTCCAAAAGGTTTGAAGCAGAATTGTTTAAATTGCATAACATTTTATCAAATTCTATACATAATTCCACAACACTAATAAATTTTCATTAATTATAACTATAGAAATTTCAGCCATTCTGTAATTTTAGGGTAATTAAGAATTTTATCAAATCTTTTGAGAAAAATTTAATTACAAGTAATAATCATTATATACAGAATAAAAGGTAACATGGTTTTGTATATCTTTTACTTATCAAAGTTAATTAACGGTTTCACATCCAATGAATCATTCCAAAATTTCAAAAAATCGAATGGTTTACATATTAATCATACAAAAATTTTTACAAATATTTCAAATAATTTAAAAAATCCAAACATTTTTACTAAAAATCAAAATTTACCAACCCTTAATGGAAAATTCTACTTTTAACAAATATGACATACGATTCTAAAACTCTTTTAATTTAATTTAACTAATCTAATTTTGGGTATTGAATAAGATCGGTCTATGCAAACAAAACATTCCAGTTAGTTTTCCATAGAGATATTAAGTGGAATTTTTTCTTAAGGGTTCGTTTATTTATGGGTCTAAACTAAAGCCTCTAGTATAACATTTGATGATAAACAATTTTTTTAAATGTTTTTTATATAAATTTCAAGTGATTTTAAAAATAAAACGAAAAAATGTGAAACCGTTAATAAGCCGTATTCTCAAATTCCCTGAAATAAAAAAATGACTGAAAATGTAATATGACGGCAACATAATATGATATAAGATTAAATTACTCTTCATCGTTTCTTTTTATTCGACACTTTTTTACTTTTGGAACTAATTTTATGATATCAATGACTGATTCAATAAATTTTTCCTCATGCAATAACATTAATGTGTGTATGCTACAAATAAATGTTTTGTGGGCATCTATAATAGTTAAAAGTGTTTCACATGTTTCAATTTTTTTTGTCATTTCCTTTTTGTAATGTTCAATTATCTAAATTATTAAAATAAAAGACTCAACATATATACATGATTTATAATGGGATGTAACATTGTTACATAGAAATTAGATTTTACGGAGATTTTATTATAAAAATTTAATAGTTTTCAATTTTAATAAAAATATATACATCATGTAATTAAATAATATTACATGATAATAGACGAAAAATGATAATCCCTGGAAAAAATCGTACAACTTGTATTGCAATAAATTTAATAAATTATCATATTTTGTTGGATTGAGTGCTACGAATAAAAAAAGTTTTCAAAATTTTATAAAAAATTACATTTTTTAAGGTGATTGATTCCAATTGACTTAAATCTAGCATAATTAAGACAAGTCATAAAACTAAAGCAATCATTGTATTTTGACAGTATATCATTATCAAAAATTGAATTTAGAAACCAAGTGTCCAACTAATTAAATATATTATTAATAAAAATAAATTGATGATTTGACATCACTTTGATAAGGGTGTTTCATAGTTTTAATTATTAGTCCCCTGCATTATTTGAGTAATTTTCTGAAATTTTGTCAGTATTTCCTCCAGGAACAATGATTATAATCAATATAATTTTTTAAATTTTATATTACGTTCACTTTTATAGTAATCATTCTTAAATTATCAATGACGTCAAGTGTTTCATCACATTTTTCAATATTTTCTAATAAAACATCTCGATAATATCTGTTAAAAATGTATATTTAATGCAAAATTCAATATACTTGCAATTAATATCGGATAGAGCTACATTTATAATATTTCTTATATGAATTTTTGAAGATCTAAAGGTAAAATGGTCGGAACCAATCTATATTATAATTTAAATAAATAAATAAAATATTACACATCGATACAATCTCTGCAAAAATATATCTGATACATTTATCTTTGTACAAGTAAATATTTCCTATATTATACACTTATACATTTAAACAGGTTTAAAACACATATAGGTGGCAAAGTGCGGCATTACTACTTTCGATAAGCTATAGTTGTATTTATAAATATATACACAAATTATTTTTGAGTATTTTTGGATAACTGAAGAGTTTCAAAAATTTTTAAAAGTTGCAGAGGCTTAATTTAATAGTTTAGGATTGAATTGTTATAATTAAATTTTAGTCAGTTATATTGATAAAAAATGGATATTGGTGAATACTAACTTGGCCATACCAGGTGTATTGAATAAAAATAATTATATACCAAATACAAAATAAACTTATCCAATAAATGACCATGATTTTCACGAATTAGCATTAAACAATTTCTCTTGACATTATCAATCTTCATATTTATAATATCAGATATAGTTTCTAACATGATTATTGAAATGGTTTTTCTTTCCAATATAATTTCCACAGACTCCGAGAAAATCCTGTATAAATTATTTTATAAGGGTGTCTACTTAAATCCAAGCATTTTTACTAAAAATCAACATTTATCAACACTAAAAGGAAAAATCCAGTTTTACTAACCCTAAAAGGAAAAATTCGGTTTTAAAAACCCTTCAGGGAAAATTCCAGTTTAAAGTTCTTCATCCATTTTTCCCTTAAAAGTTAGTAAAACTGGAATTTTCCCTAAAAGGCTTTTAAAACCGAATTTTTCCATTAAAGGTTGGTAAAAGTGGGTTTTCCCATAAGGGTTGGTAAAATTGAGATTTTTTCTTAGGGGTTTGTAAAAGTGGATTTTTAGTAAAAATGCTTGGATTTTAGTAAAAATGGTTGGGTTTAAGAATATTCTCATTTTATAATGATAAATAAAACAACTTACTTTTTTTTTAAATCCTCAATGTTATTAATTGTATCATAATTTTCCTTGCAATTACCAGTTTCAATGAAAGTTAAATTTTCACAAAACTTTTTAATAAATTTGCTGTACATGTCATCTAAAATGAATTAAATCAGTTTAAACAATTTCCCTTAAAAATAGATAGATAAATGCAGAGTTTTTAAAAAAATGTGGTAAAATCTCAATTATATGTTAAGATTCATGACATGTATAAATTATTGGGAAACCTGTTAAATTAATGGTAGAAATGAATCGTGTATATTGATTTATCGTTTGGTTTGTTTCAACTACATTAATCTCGCTTACGGCATCAATGATATTATATTTTAAAATATCAAAAAAAGGTAATTCTTCAATGTTGGTAGTAAATTTATAGCAGTTTGTATTATTGGGAGAAATTTGTAAAGTTTCTTGTCGTATTCTAAACTGTTAAATTAAATTCTTTACAATTCGAAAAATATGTAAGTTACCTTTCTACAAAAAATTCATTATATTCATCTTTTAAACACCCTGAAAACAACCAATATTCAATAATATTGAAATAACACTTTAGAGAATATAAAAAGGTGAAAACGAGACAATTCATTGCACAGTTAATATAAGACTGTTCTGAATTATAACCAGATAAAATGCTCTTACTTTGGAGGTTTTTATACAATCGAGACAATAAATTTACTATAAAGGTAGATTTAATAATCTGAAAACTATCATTAAATTCCAATAACGAATACTTTTTCAAGTAATCCAAAAGTTGTAGATAAATAGGATGAAAAATTTCAATTACATATTTATACTGGAGCCACAATTTTTCTAATTTTAAAAAATTTGCATTACAGTTGTATTTAGAAATATTAATTTCTAAATTTAACAAATGAGAAGAATAATGATTGATGCATTCATAAGAAGCATAAACAATATCCATAATGGTTTTAGCATAAATGGTGGGGTTCATTTTATAATTTAACTGAATATAAATACTACTTCGAATAGAATTAATACATTCTCGCATCTCAGATACTTTTTTAAATTGCAACAAGTAAGATTGAAGTGTTTGATATTCCAATTTATAAATATTTAAGCGTGTTGAATTAGAATTGAAATTTTTGTTTATGCCTAATAAATACCAAATACACTCTCTAATTACAACATTTTCTTGTATGGTCACATTATTATTGTTTTTGTCCCAATAACGCTTAATTTCGATTAAATTTTCTTCCAGTTTCAAAGAATCGTCATTAATTTCTTGCGATTTATCAATTTCTATAATTTCTGACTGTTCGCAAAATGTAGTCTCTTGATCTGAACCTTGCGGTTCATAATCAGATAGAACATCAGAACTTAATGTTGAAGTTGAAGAAAAATATTTTTCATAAATCAACTCTTTTTTCGTTGGTGAACTTTGAGTGCTATCAGATTCAGATAAATCATTTTGTACTTCATCAAATTTTTTAAAATTTTCGTAGTTTACTTCATCTTTAACCGAGCAAGCCAAATTTAAAAGCAAAGATATCATTGCATATTCAGTAGTGTTCTACTTGAAATATCAAAAAACCAATTAAAAGTTTATTACCATATTCATAGCAAAGTTTTTCACGGTTAAATATTTATCAACTAAAATTCTCAGGTATTTAGATTTGCATATGTTGGATTTTATGTAATAGCTTTCACAAAGACTAAATTTTCAAAATAAAAACTTATTTTTTTAAAATTACTCTTTGATATATTCATCAATTTCATTATTGTTTGGTGAAAGGTATTTATGGTTGAATAGGTTAATTACACATTTATCAATATATTTTTCTGTAGACTATTTCAAACAAATTTAGATTAATTTAATTTAATTAAAACCTTTTTATTTATAGTGTTAGTTAATTCCAAAACATTCTTTTTTAAAATCTTGTGAAATTTGGTCATCAATTAACTATTGAAAAAAATTTATTTTTTATATTAACTGAACACAACTCTATTCATTTAAAATATTGTCGTAGTTTCGTATATTCTCCTGTTTTCTCACTGGTATGCTTTGGCGAGATTGAACCAATTCATCTTTATCTAAATAATGCAAATCATTTATATTACACATATATATATACACTTATATTACAACAGGGACGATCAAAGTGTGATTTTCAAACAATTCGATTATTCATCTTAACAAAACAAAGCTTTTAAAGTTTATCTTTCTATAGAATAACTTGCCCACTTTATAATACAGTGGTTTTTAAATATTTTATATTGATACATGTACTTAATACATTTTAATTTTAACGAAATAAATTGTATTTAAAGCAATTTAAAAAAAAGGTTGGAAACTGGTCTGCTTTAATTAATATAATGTTAGAACCCTGCATGATAATATACATCAGGAGTGCCCAACTTTTTTTAATGCGATCGACTAATACATTGACTACAAAAATTTTTCTGATCGGAACCTATTTCAAAAAAATCGGCTTGCAAAATCCAATAAAAAATGTCAAATAATTAGTTAATTTAATTAATTAATAAAAGATCTAAATATTTTGAGTGTGATCGTCGAAAACATAAAAATTAAAATTCAGAATAATTCCAAGTACTTTCGATGTATATTTGAAAATTATCGGCAAAACCTAGTTTAAGAAATAGTGGACTAATTTATTTATTCGATAACGATTTAAACAAGTTAAATCGCATTTATTTAATTTAAATTTTAAATGTTTACAAATTTTAAAAATAAATTATATAAATCAATATTAAAATAAAAAATTAATTTTAATTTTGACAATCGACTAGAAAATCACTTGCGATCGACAGGTTGAGCATCCTTGATATACATGTATTTACGTACATATCGCGTATTTGGTTGTCTGTTTGCGTTTAAATTATGAGTTATCAAAGTCATTTAGAGGAAATAGTTGGGAATATGACACTAATTATCGGGATATGAGTTGTTTCTGAACAGTTATTTATATCGTGGTTTTGTCAACTTAACATATGTAAATAAACCAAATTTTGAATTTTGGAGTCTACTCAACATCCAATATGCCATCAAATTTTGATAAAATAATTATCGTTCAAACTACATTCACTGGTCTAAAATAATACTAACCACCGTCGTTTTACCAGTTGCAGGGCTCTAATTTATAATATTAATACCTATGTTTCCGTAAATTATAGATTCTGCACTTTCAGCTTTAGCAATATGTTTTCCCCTAATTTTTCTCAATATAAATTGATAATTCAAATATAATATTAATTTAATTCAGTGGTTCTCAAATTGAGAATTTCAACATATTCTTTACTTGTTCCAGTTGAGTTATGAAATTTTGTATTTATATCAACTGGAATAATCTCTATCAGAATAATCTCTTTTTTAATTTTAAAACTGTTAATTATTTCACATTTTTTGTTTTAATAAAATATTTCGGAAAAAAAATATATGAATACTAAAGTGCTTTTGACCGAGAAGGCGTCACTTATTCAGATTTAAATTTTTTGTGTGTGTTAACAGGATACAACTGTACCACTTGTAAGTTTTTTTAATTCTAGGGCTGTTTTCATTTAATAAAAGGTAATTTGTGGTTTTGGCCTGAAGATATATTTTTTTAAATTTAAATTTTCGAACTCGTTTGATTTTCAAAAAAAAAATAATTGGGCTTTTTGACCCATAGATGTGAGTTTGGGAGGTTGAAATTTATCTTACTTTCACCCGGCCAAAAATGTAATAGAAATGTGGACTTTATAAAATTCTAAGACTGGTAGTTATTGAAATAAACGATAACACACACCGAATAACAAAGCATATTATATAAGTAAGAATAACGTTTTCTCTCACTTATGGTTATCAATTCCACATCTTTGACCAAAAACTAGTTATGGATTGTTTCATGAACGGTCTTTAACATTGAAATAATTCATTAATTTCAAAAATTCACCTTGAAATACATTAAAAAATGAGTATATCGACAGGTGTCACCCAGGTATGTGTCATATAGGTCATATAGTACGATATACAATCGTGATGAGGACTTTTTTAATTTATTAATAGCTAATGATAGAAAATTTCTTAAGTATACCAAAATTATTTCATTTTTGTTGACCAATGCGATTTCCAACGGTTAATTTTAATTTTTAGATAATAAACAATCTATTAAGCAATGTATAGATGTCCATTTTTTTTAAAAAAATTTGTAGAGGCCTAATTTTCATCTGACCGGGCCTACTGCTGGCTTTACACGTCCCTGGTGTCGCCAAATGGTGCATATATTTCCTGGGCTTTATGAACAATTATACATCAGGGATTTTCTCAATAGCAAATTTAGACTAATATCTAACTAATCCCGCAATTTAAGAAAATATATGTAAAATCACTTTCCAGGGTTGTTAGATGTACAATGTACATTTTATATTTCAGGTTATCGTGTAATACTCCGTTTTTAGTGTTTAGCAGTGGGGAGTATCATTATAATCTAATGATTAGATTATAATGTATACTTGTACTTAAAAAATAATGACATACTCAATAATGATGTTGGTTGTAATTAAATTTAAAAATTCACTTTACTATTACATACATATGTATATTACTGTACATTACGTATGTTTAATTGATTAATTTTTAATTTCCTCCCTTGAATTAGTAAAATTACACCCCTGTTGAGAACCACTGATTTAGTTTATTAAACCATGGACTAATAATTCCACTATTCCCGTAAGCTACATAGTTTGATTTTTCGTCACGAGCTGTAGAAGCAGCAATCACAAATATTTGATTATCTACTGCTCTAGCACGCTGTAACAATTCCCAATGAAGTGGTCCCGTTGTCATATTAAATGCTCCAGGATAAATTAACATGTCAACATCTACAACGGATTTATAAATTTAAATAGTAATTATAACCTAATTTAGAATAAGCGAATGCTAGCAATGGAAATCGCATGTCATAACAAATTCCCAATCCAATTTTAAAATTATCTAAATTTTGCTTATTAGCATTAATGGATGGATACAATCTTATACATCAGTGGTTTTCAAACCGGGTGGGTTCGAATGTTTTGGGGCCATGTGAAATTTTAAAAAATGTATATAAATTGCTTCACGTATATGTTTTCTATAATGAAAGGGGTTTATATGCCCAGCCTTATGTGATTATATCCATGGAATTAATCTGCCTACAAAAAATACAATTTTAAATCATAATAAATTAGAAATTTTGTTTGAATGGACAGAGCTGAACCAACCATGCTCCAGGGACCAAAATAGTTTCACCATTGATGCAGAATGCCATATAACCACTAGACACCGCTCCTTTAGTCTGGAGTTCAAAATCTGGACTTGAAAATTTAAATTTGACCCATAAAATAGTTATCATATTCAAAAATATACTCAATTTAGAAAAGCATGTTCCCATTTTTCTAAAATTTGGTCAAAGCCTCGAAAATGATATCACTCTGGTATGGGTCAATACATCATTATTTCTACTTTTACACATTTTTTAACTATCAGCAGTTGCGTTATACAAAAAAGTTTAAGAATCACTGTTATAAAATACATAATACACAATTAGAATCCTTATTCTAATATAAAATAAAATGGTCAAAAATGTATGTCTGTTTATTTATTTGTTTGTTCCAGTTTATTTATTTCAATTTCAGAAATTGAGTCCTTCAAAGTTAAAACCCCCAATTCAAAACAGTCCTAGAATTATAAAAATTACACATTCTATAAAAAGTTATAAATTCATCAATATTATAATAATTTTCAATTTCAAAATCATATATCTTCACGGCCAAAACCCCAAATTACCCTTTTTTTAAAAATTAAGGACGTTTTATAATTGTATACAACATAAATTCTGTAATGGTTTTTAAATTCATAACCATTATCATAAGTGGTACCTCATAAAAGGTAATTTTCACGGTCAAAAACCCAGATTAACTTTTTTTAAAAATGAAAACAGCCCTATAATTTAAAAAATTTCAATCTGATTAAGTGAAGCATTCATGGTCAAAAAATCACTTTAATATTCATTTTTTTATTGTATTATTTTATTAATTTAAATATTATTATTAATTAATTAATTTGAAACAAAAATTATGAAATAATTATATTGGTAGAATAAATAACAGCCCTCGGCAGTGCTAGATGCCGTTTGTACGTAGTACATAACAGTCAAATATAGTAATAAATAATACGAAATGTTCATAAAGAAAATTAATTTTTTTAAAAGTTTAAAATAAAATCACCCGGCAGGGTTGTATTAAGGTTACAAATTTCATTACAAAATTCAGTTTGATATGTAGAAAATTGGATTCACAGAATGCTGAAAGGGTTTTTTGGTGAATTTTTTTTCGAACAGTTCACTTTTAAATTTTAATACATGTATGTATGTAATGTATAAAAAAAGTATCATAAAACTCTATAAAATATTAGATCAATGAAAAAACGGGTCAGTTACATAAGATTGACAGTAAACAAGTCGGATGGGCATTTTCAAGAAAACCGATCGACAGTACATATTAAACTGAAACAATTTTGGGTTAAGTGTATTTGACCCTTCCAATGTCTAAAAGATGATTAAAAAAAATTATATATTACTCTTCAATGTAAAATCATAATTATTAGTTAATACTAACTAAATTTTTCTCCCATACTAAATGTACAAAGTTTTTTTCCTGCAGTTAATGTGTTAGATTCTTGAAATTTTATTTTTCCAGGAATATTGACATCAAACAAATGCATCTAAATAAAAAAATATGAATTAATGTATTTATTTCTTTAAAATTTCTCATTAATTTTTCAATAAAAGGAATATGACTCAAATTTTTATTTATATTAATAAATACTTATATCATACTTTAAAATAGAAATGTACATAATCTAATTGTAGAACTACGTTTTAACTACAGAATCACGTTTTAATTGTGTAGAAATTAGAACATACACGTAATTAAAATGTACTTTTCTATATTTAGCAATCAATTCTCCCAAAGGGTTGTAAACTGTACAAGTATTGTATAATTTATTCCCAGATTTTTCGGGAATTGATCCAGCAACTAAAAATATTTTATGGCTTTTGGCCATGCTAGAAAATATTTCAGAAGATCTTCCCGGTATTTCTTCAGCATATTCTGCAAATTTTGAAGTATCATATGGAGAATTACAGCATTCCTTAGTTTACTTTTTTTAAAATTTATTGTATAATACCGGTAAAACTACCAAATCTGAATTTTTATGATTAACAGCAGTTTTAATCATTTTTTGTATATTTAAAAGATTTACACTTTTATCGTTTTTTACTAAGCATTGAATTACTGCAACACGTATAGCTAAAATGTTGATTAATAAAATTGTTTTCTCTACCTTGCATTTTCAACTATTATTAAGATTATTTATTATTGTTAATAAATTTTACAATAAATTTATTTGAAATTCTTCATGACTACTTTATGTATTTTGAAATGAATAGTTAAAATTTTTTAAAAGTATTTCAAATCTATATTCGTAAGATGCATTCTAGGATTTTGCCAAAAATGACGGTAAAAAGTAGATTAATCTTGATTTCGAATTTTTTCATTAATACAATATTATTATATTCATGCATAGTAAAAAATGTATACAAATGAATGAAGTGAATGTAGAAATATTACGAAAAATGACTAAGAATAAAAAGACACATGAAAAATAAAAACAGAAATAGAAACTTAAAACAAAATTATAAATTTATTAAAATATTAAAATTTTAAATATTTTCAATATAATCTTTGTTCTTTTGAGGTAAATAATAATAACAATATATAAGAATAATGAAGGCACTAACCATCATGATAAGAAAATTCGGAATCTAAATAATATTATAAAATATTAAAAAAATGAATTCCTAAATCGGTTGATAAGGCCGGTGAATTTAATTAATGAAAAAATGTAATTACTAAAATGACATTATCTTGAACTATTAAGGCGTACAAAACCCATTCACCAGAATTTATCAAGTTAATGAAAGTCATTAAAAATGAAATTGAAGATGAATCTCTAGTTTTCATAACTGGTTTCTAAAATACACTAATTTAGAGTTAATATTAATATATACTATTTTTGTCAAAGGTGAAACGGCTGTTGTTATACTAAAGATACTGGATATTTTTCCATAAAAATCAATTTCATCGAAATAAACATACTGATTAGTATTTCTGATTAAGTAGAGTATTATTAATGTTAATATGCAAAATCGTATATAAAACCACTAAAATTAAATAATTAATTAAATAATATCATAAAGTAGGGATCGGCAACCAGTAGGCTACAGAATAATTTTGGTGATCTTTTGAGTAAATATGTAAATTCTTTATTTTTAAAGATTGCCGAACCTTTCATAAAGTAAAGAGAATATAGTAAGTAATATATAAGTATAGTAATATTCATAACATATTTGGCATAATTTATTTTATAAATTTTACACATTTTTGAATTGATCATATAATTATAATGATACTTATATAATTATCCTTGAGGGCATCCTTACGATAATTATATTATTTATCAATATACTACAAAAATAAAAACTCGCAATAATTTCAATTATGATCAAGCCAAAAGATTTTAATTATAGTGGGATCAAAAATTACTTTTCTGGTTGAATAGAAGGCAAATATGGCAATATAAATTGTTGATAACACTACACCTGGAATGTTACTTGAAATTATAGCATTATCATTAACTAATATACCGTAAATTGTCCAAAATATACAACTTATATTAATTAAAATATTATTATTATAAATTAATTATATTATCAATTAATTAAAAAATTACCCATAAAATATACTAATAAATGGATAAACATTATGATTTGCAATTTTTTTTTCTTTGTATATGTTTTTACATGTAGTTCTAAAAACAATAAAAAATGCTATTTTAGAAATAATATAAGATAAGTAATTCAGAAAAAAGAATTGTTATAATTACTTCTCAAATACTGAAAAAGAATTGAATGACTAATATTACATGCCAGTAAAATAGAAACATATTGTTGTAAGTGATGCAATAAAACTGAGTAATGATAAAAAATCCATCGGTAATTTTAGAAGGTAAATGTACCTTTATTTTAATGTATTGTTATAGAATTATAGTACCAGTTGTGATATACTGCATACAAATTATATAAATATGATACAGTCGATTCTCTCTATACCAAAATAGCATTTTGTTTAAAATAAGAGAAAATTTCGAAGATAGAAATTGATTTATCAAATATAGGTCACGGAGTCCTGTATTAATGTATACATTCAACCTTGAAAATGGGAGCAAGATTTTAAGAGATTTTTACCTTATTAACATTTTTGATAAACTTAATGAATACACAGAAACAAACATTAACCGAGTCTTATTTGACTATACCACTGCAGACTTGGGATCTATATATGTCCACATGCTAGTTACATTGTGGTACACATTTAGCAATTCTTGTTCGTTTGTTGAGTTGATGTTTGATATTAATTGAGATATATTGATTTTAAGATTTTCTAGGGTTGAATGAAAGTTTTCGTAAATTTTTGATTTAATTTACCACCACAGAAAGAAATTATATGCCGTTAAATCTGCAGACCGTGGTGGCCAAATTGATTTTGAAATTATTTTAGATAATTTTTTTTGTGACAAGTGGTCCATAGTGGAAAAAGTTTGGTAACCACAGCTTTAAAATATAGGTTGGATAAACAATACATTGATGATAAATATTTAAAAATTATTAGTGTATAAAAATTTCCACTGCCGAATTGGATGAGATTGATGAAAATGCCACAAATCGAAAGAAACTCAGCGAACAAAGCAATATATCTAATGTCAAAATCAAAATTAATGACAAAATTTATCTTTCAAATGATTATATAACACCTGAAAATTTAGAATCAAAACGTACTTCTATTAGTAAAAACAGTAGTAGCCAGCAAAACAAAAGTCTCAACGAGAAAGATGCCAGGTGGCCAAATTGATTTTGAGATTATTTTTTCAAGGCAACACTTAAAGTAAGCGACAATTAATAATAACATAATCAAAGATAATGTATTTTGAAATAATTATTTAATGTTTGAAATTTTAGATGAGTTTTGACAATTTTATTAATTTTAGGTCGAATATGAGATAAATTCTTATTTATTCTTCAACATACATGTATTTAATTCTTTCTCTTTTTTTGTTTGATTGTTATCAAGAGTGAAAATTCTACTTCACATACATATATATCTGCTTTTAAACTTAAAATTTTTAAAAATAATATTAATAAGTAATGTAACCCATCTACATTGTACAATGTACATCAGGGGTCGACAACTACTCAGTGGCCCAGAATAATTTTGGTTGCCCTTCAAGTAAATATGTAAATTAATTTTATTTGAAATGTATCATGTGTAAACTTTCAAAAACGGGGTCCGTAGAATTTTTTGATGTAAAAAAGTGGCCCACGAAATTTAATAGGTTGCCGACGCTGCTGTATAAAAATTATAATGAAAACTTTCAGATTAAATATACATTTAAGACTATATAAATTTTGTAAATTTGATTGCATTTCCTTTGTTTTTGTATATTGGATTAGTTTATCGATATAAATTAACATATCTCGTCGTTCCTCGTCAAATTTGGATAACCAACAATCACTATATTTAAAGTTGCGTTAGGATGAATGATTTCCATAATTTCTTTAGATTTTTCCTTCAAAATTTCCGCGTATAGAGGAACGTTTACTTTCCGACGACTTAAAAACCCTATAAATATTTTTTCCATTTGAGTGATTTAATGTTGGTTAAATTATTGCTACTTGTCTCCGTTTTACATAAGATTCTAACACGGTTTCGATAAATTGATATTATATTTTTTCTTGGTCGGATATGGTCATCAGCTACCTCTTGATATATTTTGCCGTTATCAATATCGGATATAATTTTTATTTTAGTCAATAAATTAATTGGTATTCTTCGTTTTATAAACTACAGTCGGACCTCGGATTGGGGCAATTATGAGTTTTGATAACGGAATTCTAACTTAGTATAATTGACAACTATATTTTAAATTTAAAATTAAAATTGATAAGCGATAAAGTGATAATAAAGTTTACGTTACTCAGTAAACAATAAATAATTCTATGGAAATATATAATGATAATAAAATCTTTGTACCAATCTGTAAAAATATTAAATATTTGATGGAAGAATATAATTAGTGTTATTTCGAAATTCTGTTAAAATTCATAACATCTGTCCAAATTCAACTTGAACAAAAATGGAAAAAAATATTGATGTAACTAATTTTGAATGTTTAAAATTTAATTTAAATTTAGGATCAGAAATCAAATTGGACAGAACATAAATCTCCAGATGGGCGATTATATTATTACAATTACAAACTTAAAAAGTCTGTATGGCATAAGCCAAATTGTTTAAAAACTAAAGAGGAAGTAAGTTATAGATTTTATTGTAATTTTCTGTGTATATTTGTATGTTTAGATTCTTATATCCGGGTGTCATTGGAAAGAACATAAGGCAGAAAATGGCAAATCTTACTATTACAATACAGAAACAAAGCAATCATCTTGGTTAGTTCCACCTGAATTTGATGAATGTAATTATATTCATTTGTACCTTAAAATGTGTGAATAATTATTTCTATTGGTCATTTTTAAGACTAACTTTTTTGTCTTTTTTTTAATTACATAGAGATCGATAATAGCAGAGGGAAATGCATACTAAAATTTGTTGCATTTATCAGTCAGGTTCATATTTAAAATAATTTGTTACTTATGACAGTAATATCTTTCGTTCTCAAAATTTAAAAATAAGGTCGAGTTAATTGTACACTGACTCTAAATCAGGTTTCTTAAATTTACCTTCCTGTTAGCCAGATCAATTATTTCCAGTACCCCTGTAAAAAATAAAATAATGATACCTAAAAGTCAACGTAAAAATCGCATTTTATTGACATTTTTAAAAACAATTATATTAATATCGATAAATGATAAAAACGAACATATTAGACATATTATATTTGATAAGATTTAAATTAATTTAATTATGAATTGTATTTTTATCAAATACATAAAATCAGCAAAACGATGTAATCAAAAAAATATTTCAATGTAAGAATTAATTGTATTTTTGTTGCTGTTTATCGGAAACAAATATTTAGGTGGTAGATATCAAAATGATGCAGGATAGGGGTAGGGGCCACGTGGCCTGGACCTACTTAAATATTTATAAATATGTAATGTTGGAAAATTTTATTTTTATGATGAATGATGCGATTTTTAATTTATAGACGATACAGTAAAAAATAAATTATATTCTAATTTGAAAATAGGATTAATTTCATTTTTTTATTAAATTTTTTAGTCAAAAAATAAAAATAGTTTATATAGCTCCCCCGGTTAAGAAACTCTGCTATAAAGCCTTTTATTTTAAATATTAAAATTATTTATTAATTTGTTACGAAAATGTCAAAATCAATTAAAATTATTTTTAGTGAAACAAAACATTTCTGAATTGAACAAAAAGGAAGAAGAACCTACGATGTAATTTACTTTTATCGTGAATTTATTTTTTTAGCGGTGAGTGTGGAGTGAATATTGTTAAAGATGGAAGTAAAATGACAGAATCCATGATTAAAACATTGGCTGCCATCAATTCTAGCGCTAAAGAAGCAGCAAAACAAAATGGGTAATCATTTTTTTTTTGATGTATATATTGGTATTGGTTTTAGAGATGACGAGATCGATATGAATACTCTGATGCGTGATAAGGAAAAAGCTATTGATGCTTTATTTAAACTGTTTGAAAGAAAAGTTTTCTATTGTGTTTTTTATTTTAAAATTTTTATTTAGAATGTTCCATCTAATGCCACATGGGATGATGCACATAAATTAATATCTATGGAACCGATTTTTTCCATACTAAAAAATTTAACAGAAAAAAGACAAGTTCTTCAGAACTACAAAGTTGAAAAAGGGAAAAAAGAAAGAGTACGTGTTTTAATTTAATATAATTAAAACATTTAAATAGATTGAAGCGAGAGAAAAATTAAAGGAATCAAAAGCCATTTTGATTAAATTTTTGTTGACTTGCAAAGACGTTACTTCTAATAGCAAATATAGGTATTTGTTTAAAAATGCTTTATAATACATTATAGTCAAGTGGAGGACAGATATGGTCACCTGTCAGCGTGGAAAGATGTAGGGGATCGTTTCAGATATGACGTATTTGAAGATGCTCTAGATGAAATTGCTGAAAAAGAGAAGGTAATTTTTTTACACGTGAAAATTTTGATAACATTTAAAATAGGAAGAAAACAGACAAAAACGTCAACATTACTTTAAAGATTTCAATGGAATATTGGAAAATATCCCAGACGTAAAGTATAATACAAAATGGAGTGATTTTCAAAATATGTTGGGTCGTAACAAGAGTTTTTTGGAGAATCGAAAATTACAAGGTTTTTTTCAATTTTTATTTCTTTGATTTAATTTTGATTGTAGAAATGGATAAAGAAGACGCATTGATTTGCTTTGAAGATTATATTCGTAAATTGGAAGATGAATATGAGGATGGTAGAGCTAAAGAAAGAACTATGATCAAAAGAAACGAAAGAATATATCGCGATAAATATAAGGTTTTGAGAAATATTTTATATAATATTTCATCTGTTAGGAACTGCTTAAATCTCTGCATAAAGAAGGAAAGCTGTGTTCTTTATCCTTGTGGACAGATCTTTTTCCAGAAATTTCTCAATATGACGAGTATTATGATACGCTCGGCAATTCTGGTTTTATTTGATTTTCTAAATTTATAATGATTTAGGTCAAACATCCCTTGATATTTTTAAATTTTTTGTTGAGTCTTTAAAAAAATCCTATAATCATGAAAAAAGAATAATTAAGTCTATTTTGAAAGAACATGGATTTTTAATTTCTCTTACAACAACCCTGGAAGAATTTATAGCCATGATTGAAAAATCGCCTCAAGGGCTTGCGATTGATCGAGGAAATGCTAGATTGGCGTTTAATAGTTTTATCGAAAAAGCTAAATCGATCGAACGTGAGCGAGTCAAGGAACATCAACGAAAAATACGAAAACTTGAATCTGCTTTTATTAAAATTCTTAAAGATTCAAATTTAGTAAAAGTAGATACAAAATGGGATAGTATTCGTTCTAATTTTATTACCGAAGAAGCATTTAAAAAACTCCAACCTGAATGTGAACGTGAACGTGTTTTTGCCAAATATTTGGATGAAATGAAAAATGGCAAACCAAAAAAAAAGAAACGCAAACGATACGATGTATAATTTTTTTCATTACTTTTAATTTTATTAGACTAGATTTGTTTATTAAATAATAGTTTTGATAATGTATAACAATCTATTGAGAAATTTAATTTCAATTGATTTGTGCTTCTTAATTTTTAGACATATTTATTGATTGTTTAATTAATTTTTCTACTATTGACTTTTTAATGTGGCATGTCTTGGTAAAATTGATAATGTATTTATTCTTAGAGTTCTGGGTCTGATCGAAAAAGGAAACATAATTATCGATCCGATAGCGGTAAACATTTATATTCATTGTAACCTTTTTTTAGATGATCATAGTCGAAGAAAAAAGAAAAAGAAAAAAATCAAGGTATGTTTCATTATTACTATTATTATATTTTTTAGAAAAAAAAGCACCGAAAAATGAGCGAGGAAATTAGTGAAAGCGAACTTGAAATCAGACGTAAGCTTATAGTTGAGCAATTAAATCAAACAGCATTAGAAAATTAAAGTGCTGTGACTATCATGGATTGTTAATACGATATTTTGTTGTAAATAAAATAATTTTACAAATCGATGTATGTAAAATGTTTATGTAAATAAATTTGACTAGTTTTTTCATAAAGTATTTTATCGATTCTATAATTGATTTTGTATGGTACAAATTTAATTTACAAGTTTACCTATCAAATTGGGAGATAATTCATAATCTTTTCATTAATATATGTTACAGCCACAGGAACTTTAATATAGTCAATAGAATATGATCGATTCTGTTTATTAAATTAAATAAATTGTTATTTATATATGTAATCAAGGAGTTAGCACTTTAATTTAGAATATCGAGATATCACATTTCATAAAACAGTATGGTCAAAATTGGTAAATATGGATCTCAAATTATTGATATCAATAACCTGAATAGTTAATGTTTATAATTACATTTTTATTGACCCATTTATTTTCAGTTTACAAATGAATGAAAAACATTTCCTGTAGGTATTATTTATGTAATTTAATTTATTTTTTAATGAAATTATTAATTACTTAATTCAAGTCAATAATTGTATCGGTTAGCATTTAGATATATGATTACATTTTTTTCTGCTCAAATGTTTGAATCAATAAATTTTTAAAAACTCATTACTTTCACTTTGATAGATATAGATAGATGATGAAATATTAATATTCTCTGTGTATACTTTATTATTGATTTTTTATTTGAGTGTCTGTATTTAATGGTTAATGGAAATTTCATATATTAAGATTTAAATTAATATTCATCTTAGATTTTCGATGCAAATATACATTTCAACTTTTCCATAGCTTATATTGATTTAGAAAAAATAAACTAGAATCTGGATTCGTTAATTTTATAAAAATTTCTCAAAATGGTGTATCATCGATTACCCACCAGAAAGCGAAGAAATATTATTTATATTCTAACAATTTTCGTTATATTTTCTATTTATGTTTTAACAAATTACATATATTCAAGCTGCTTTCAACTGCTCGACAACAAACAAATGTACATTCATAAATCCAGACATCTTCTTTCAATCAATAAAACAGTTGCCTACCAAATGGCACTACTCCAAAAAAACATTACGACAAAAACGCAACAAGGTTCCAATATAGTCAGCCAGTACCCAAAAGAACTTTTAACTGAAAAACAAATTTTAAATGGTGGTTTTATTCTACACATTATTGGAATGCTCTACATGTTTTTGGCCTTAGCCATAATATGTGACGAATTCTTTGTTCCTTCTTTAAATGTTATCATACACCGTTTTAACATTAGTGAAGATGTAGCTGGTGCTACCTTTATGGCTGCGGGTGGTAGTGCCCCAGAGCTTTTTAGTAGCATCATTGGTGTATTTGCTTCTAAATCTGATGTAGGTGTCGGGACAATCGTGGGATCTGCTGTATTTAACATACTATTTGTCATAGGAATGTGTTCATTCCTCAGTGTTGGTATTCTCTATCTTACCTGGTGGCCTCTATTCAGAGACGTGTTATTCTATCTAATATCTTTAATACTATTAATAGTTGTCATTTTTGATAGAAAAATATATTGGTACGAAGCAGCCTTGCTTCTGTCTGTTTACGTATCTTATGTGGTATTTATGTATTTCAACATTGGGATTGAAAGACGAGTCAAACAACTGAGTTGTCTCAAAAAATTAAACGAAAAAGAGTTGACGCGTAAAAACTCTCAGAACAAAAATTATCAAGCGAGCAATTCGTCTAATAATTCGAAAAATAATCCTGCTGGCGAATCTCATGGAATTAAAACTGAAAATAAACCTAAAACTGTAATTTTAAATATTTCAGACTATAATTTTATTAGAAAAAACGAAAAACTAAATGTCTTTCCAGTATTCAATGTGGAAGATACAATTATAGAAAAGGAGTTGTTCACCTATTATTGCATACGATGCAATTAACAACAGGTTATTGATTTGTAATTAATACACACAGGAATTTTCACATTTTTTATTTTTGCTAATTTAAAATTAGAGGATGTAGCTATTAAAGCAGATCGACTTAAAAATTTAAACAAGATTTTGAAAAAGAAGAATATCGATGAATTGAAACATTGCATGGATGATGAAGTTGTAAAAAGTTCTCATAATTCTTTAGAAAAATATAATTTAGAAAGTGATAATAAAACGGTAATATCTTTTACTATTTTACAAATGTATAATAATATTTTTTCATTTTATTTATATTTATATATAATATATTTTTATTTATAAGGAAAAATGTCCACATTATATAAAGCTATTTAAAATTTTAAATGTTTTCTTGTCGTAATTGAGTGGATTGGGATTTAAATATTATCGACTAATAGAATTACCATATAAAATTAGAAATCAGGTTTCATTTTTGGTATATGTAAATACAAAAAACATTTGGTTAATTACAATAATTATGAATGGGACTAAAATTTTTATTGACTTATGATATAATTCTACTATCCAGTTAGTTATAAACTATTTTATTCAAATACTTATTTTATTATTAAAAGATACGTATGATTTATTTCATTTTAAATTAAAACATACAAATTAATTCTTTAATGAATGTAATTAAAATCCTAATATACTGTTAACATGTAGTATCTTTATCAACATCAACATTTTCAATAGATTTTAAAAGTAATAAATTTATTATAATCGCTAATGTACGTCTACTATCCTGTATCCTTTATTTAAACTTATTTGATAAAAGTAACCTATGTTAACTATGACAAAAGTGGTTAATCTTTAAGAAGTGGTGCCAAAAGTAGTTCACATGGACCACTGGTGGTCCACAGGAAATTCTAGGTGGTCCACAATAAAATTTTGAAATAAAATGAAGATAATTTTTTTTTTAACAATAATATTAAATTAGAATATTATTTATTATCTATGATTTATTATTATTAGTGAATGTAAACATTATTTTATCAAAATGATGTGAAAATTTACAAGTAGCAAGCTCGTGGCCACTCCTAAAATAGCCCCTTAAATAATTTTGTGGACGAATTATAATTTCATATAACCCTATCCACCTCTCTAAGACTCTTGAGTTGACATGATAAATTTAACACACAAATTAGTTGATATTCAAGAATTTTTTTAATTACGCCATTGATGCTATCATATCAAAATTAATGTAAAATTTTTGATTTAAGGAGGAATATATAATAAAAAAATATAAATATTACCTTAGTGACATGTTCAGGATTAAGAGGTTATTCTTTTTGTGACAAGTGGTCCATAGTGGAAAAAGTTTGGTAACCACAGCTTTAAAATATAGGTTGGATAAACAATACATTGATGATAAATATTTAAAAATTATTAGTGTATAAAAATTTCCACTGCCGAATTGGATGAGATTGATGAAAATGCCACAAATCGAAAGAAACTCAGCGAACAAAGCAATATATCTAATGTCAAAATCAAAATTAATGACAAAATTTATCTTTCAAATGATTATATAACACCTGAAAATTTAGAATCAAAACGTACTTCTATTAGTAAAAACAGTAGTAGCCAGCAAAACAAAAGTCTCAACGAGGAAGATGCCGACAAACCTTTACAAATTGTATGGCCTCCAACATGGAAAAAAAGATTTTACTTTATATTAGTAGTGCCCCTGTTGGTTATATTCAAATGTACTCTTCCAGATGTGCGTAAAAAGGTAAAATTGTCTTTATTGTGTATAAATATCATTTAGTCTATGGAAAAATTTTTCGCAGTCACATTCTTATTTAGCATTTTGTGGATTGGAGCTGTATCATATCTAATGATATGGTGGGCGACGCGATTAGGGTACACATTTGGAATTCCTGATAGGGTAGGGATGATTATTTGTTGTATTAATTTATTTAGATTATGGGTCTTACATTTTTAGCTGCTGGAACCAGTATTCCTGATTTAATTACTAGTGTTATCGTTGCTAGAAAAGGATATGGTGATATGGCTATTTCTAGTTCTATCGGGAGTAATATTTTTGATATTACTATTGGGTAATTTTTCTCTTATAATATTTCACATTTTAATTAGGCTACCAGTTCCATGGCTATTGAATTCAATTTTTGTCGAGTATTCTACAATCGAGAGCACTGGGTTCGGTTGCTCTATTATTATGCTTTTCACCATGTTGGTATCTGTGATAGTTACCATTGCCCTAATGAATTGGGTTATGACCAGGAATATGGGTATAGTAATGGTCTGCCTTTACGTTGTTTTTCTTATTGTAACTCTTTTATTTGATTACAAAGTTTTTAAATGTCATTTATACATGACATAATACATATTAAATAAATTGTTTTTTAATGTAATCATTAATATATGCAGTAATACTGCATTGACATACTCAGTACAATCTTAATTGCACCATACCATGTTGGCCAGCTAACCCGTTTTGAAAATATCGATAAGTATAACTAATTATCTAAACCAGTGGTTCCAAAGTGGCCGATATCGCCCCATAATGGGTTAATTAATAATAATTGAGTAAATTTTTAAATAAATATTATTGGACGTAATCGAAAAATTTTTCAAGAGGGTGTTGAAAGAATATATTGATAAAAATGGGGCGGTAGACTAAATCAGTTTGTGAACCCCTGATCTAAACTTTAAATTCTAAAATATTACAACACTTTTCAAGGTAAAAATTTACAAATTTATTATTTTCGATATCTTTACCCTATATTCCTATAACTACTATAACTATATTCTTAAAATCACGCGACACCCATAAAAACGGATACATTAAATTTTTAAGACGACGTATAAAAAATGTCGATTGGACTTTCAATTATAATAAAATATAATGTGAATGTATAGAACAATTTGATAATTTGTTTTTTTAAAATAACAAAAAGCATTTCGCGACTCACTTGTTACTCACGCTGATGTTGCGTTTATAAAAGATGAAAATATTTTCGGATTATGCAGATTTGACTAATCATTATCTCTAAACCAACAAAGGTGCCAGATTTGCTGGCACCAGCAAATTTTTTAAAAATATACAAATGACTAATTTATAAGATGTAAACCGAATATAATGACGTTTATGGTCTCAGAAAATTTAAATGCTTAGAACTAAGTACTCGAAAAAAATAAATTTTTCTTCATTGTTGCTAAAATTTTGGTTTTTTATGTTGTGGTTATATTAATAGTTTTTTATCGTAAGTTTTAGTAAAATCTAATTTTTCAAAAAAATATAAGAAAATAGATTTTACCTTAACTTAAGACTTAAGGATTGGTAAAATTGGATTTTTTATTTTGGAGTTGCATTAAGAGGTTTTTTCACAAAGTTTTTTGTAAAATTGGAAGAAGGGGTAATTACATAAAGGGCTTGAGTGGTATTTTTTATTAAATATTATTACATTTTATTAAGGCTGGGATAGAAGTGGGATTTTTGAAATAATAATTTAGTGATCTAGACCTGGGAATAAAATCCCAACATCTGGCAACTCTGCAATAATATACATTACAAAAATAAACTAATTTTTAATTTTGCTATTAATAAAATTTTTACCAGCAATGCTGGTAACATCTTTGTAAAGCAGTATTTCCCAACTTCTTCACTTTTGCGCATCGGAAAAAGGTGCGAACTACATTAAATTAAAATTTAACAGTCGTTTTGAAAGGTTGGTAAATCGCTACTTCTTATTTATTTGAAAAAAATGTATTTTTAAAATGTTATAGATTTTACGCGGACCGGCGGTTAGATATCGCTAGTCTAAATGTATCGATTAATCAGCTTTGTCAAAAGTGAGCGACACGAGATATTTTAAAGAAATTACTGCAAACTTTAACCTTAGACACATGGAAATTATCAATTGAATAATTTGATGAAACTGTTTGTTATATTCTAGTTTACTCTATTTTATATTAAACTATTTACAAATGCTACCCTCAATCTCCATGGATATATTATTAATTAACCTTGAACCCAATCCGGTAAATAAATATTTATTTAAAACTTTTTTATCTGTTAAACGACACTACAATTCCCTATGATTTTAGAAAAAGGATTTTTAAAATTGGTAACTTAACTTAAACATAAATGTTTAATTCATAATATAGATTGTTTCAATTTTGTATATCCCACTCTCTGTGATTGGATTTTGTATTAATTCCTTAATTTTGTTTATATATTTATGGTATAAAACAAAATTGATCAACTCCAACAGTCAAAAGCTTATTGTCGTTTTGACCTTAAACGATCTCGTGGCTTCTCTTATATTTATGATTTATGCATTTCTAAAGTTTTTTAAAAACATTGATACTATGAAGGTGCATAGTTATACTACTCTATATCTCATGTATTTTTTCAAAAGTCGTGTTTCATTCTATATATTTATAATTTTCTCAAATTTTTTGGTCATTACCATCAGTCTGGATCGATATTTGGTAGTTTGTAAAACAATTTATCATTACCAGATAGTAAAAAAGCATCATTACATAATTATAATGTGTCTATTTATGCTAGTAAGTATATTTTTATCCGTGCTTATTTTATATATGGTAAATACACTGCAAGAGGATCGATACGAGTCGGATATCAAACTAAAAAACAACCAATATTTCAAAATATTATATGGAATAATTATTTTCTTGGCCTCATTTTTAACCCCTTTGTCTTTCCATTGCTTTTGCTATCTTTCAATATACAAAAAATTAGACACCCAAAAAAAAAACAAAAATATAACTAGTCTAACGAAAAACCAACGGAATAGTACAATGAATAATGAAATGCAACTAAAAAAACTCCAGGTCCAAAAAAATGTATCAAAAACTCTTTTAAAAATATGCATTATATATGCACTATTGATGCTACCATGTCAGTTGTTTCATTTATTAAGGCATATAAACATAATCCGAATAGTCAATCAAGAACTTTATGACTTTTTAGTCATTTGTTTATATTTAACTACAATTTTTAATCCCTTTATATTCACACTAAATACACGAGATTTCAAAAATTGTGTAAATGAAATCATGTCCATATAATAAATTTTATCGTTTAAACATTTATTTCAAAAATATCGAATCTATAATCAATTGATCTTCTTTGGAAACTTTTTTGTAAACCTTTGGAATCTGATAACTTTGATAAATAATATATCCCATTCCTAAAAAAAGTGCACCGGATATAGTTTCACTAATCTAAAATACTAATAAATTCTTACATTTAATTAATGTTATAGTTATGACTGTGGGTCAAGTAGATCTCATCAAAGATGTTACTAATTTAAAAAATGTTGACATTTTCTAAAGACCACATCATATATTTTCTGCCCGCATCTAGTATTCTAAATAGAAAATAAACAATACACGCCAAAAACTTTGAAAGTAAAATTATTTGAAATCAATGCTTCTCGTAATTACAATTTTTTCAAAAATACATTTAACCCAGTATAATCAGGGTTAACCCTTTCAAAACTGATGTATCACATACGATATATTACTTAAAAAGGTCATAACTACATGTACTAACGCTATAAATATTGTGTAATTATTATTTCTGTCGTTTAATCAAGGATATCCTTACCTATATAATATACTACAAAATATTTGTTTTAATAACTACTAGTCTAAAAATTTTATAAAGTCCACATTTCAATTATAGTTTTTTCTGGAGGTGTTAGCAAAATAAATTTCAAACTACCAAAACTCAATTTTTACGTGTCAAAAAGCCTAATTGTCCTTTTTTTAGAAAATTTAAAAAAATGTATACTCTGATACAGATTTTAAATAATAAATTTAAATCTAAAAAAAATATATCTTCAGGGCCAAAACCACAAATTAACCTTTTTTTAATTAAAACATCTCTAGAATTTAAACAAATTTACAGGTGGTACAGTTGTATCCTGTTAACACACACAAAAAATTTAAATTGAATAAGTGACGCCTTCACGGTCAAAAAAGCATTTTAGTATTCATATATTTTTTTTTTAAAATATTTTATTAATACAAAAACTGTGAAATAATTAAATTTGACTTTATTTTTAAAATTATTTATGCAAATGTTAACAAAACAAAATTAAGATAGAATAATTCACTTTAAAGTAAAAAGTAATGTGATATGACGGTTCCACCTGAAACAAGTTTGGGAACCACTCTTTTGAAGAATTTATAAATAGTGAATAGTAGGATTTTTAAGTTAGAATTTTCAACGTGAATTAATTTTTTTGGTAGAATAAAAATGTGCTCTCAGTAGAGCTAGGTGCTGTTTGTACGTAGTACATAACAGTCAACCTAGTGCTTTATATTATTTATAATTTGAATTTTACGGAGAATGATAAGTTCTGCCTCTCAGTAATAGTTTAAAATTAACAGTTTTATATTGATTAAAAAATTTTTATTGACCATTTTGATTAATTGTATTTGAAACTATTTAACGTACTTTACGAATTGTAAAAAATAAAAGTGTCATATTTGTTATCAATCCAATTTAATTTACGACAGTAGATGTTTTCAGTTTTAAATTTTGCTTTTTGTTCTGGAATTGAGTTTTTCATCAATTCTGGAAATCGGTGATTAATTTTTTTATATATTTTTAGTTTTAATATTTTTTAAGTCTTAACTTAACGTAAGTAAATTTAAGTATATATTAATTTGACTTTCAAAGGTTTAATTATAATAATAGCAAAGTGTGGTTTAAAATAAAAATTTATTTACGTGTAGAAATTTCACATTTTTTAAAAAATAATTACATTGTATTTATATTATTAATTGTTAATGATTATTATAATAGAATAACTAAAAAATAACAATATTAAAGGACGGCTGGTAATCCTAGGTCTGGTTGAATAAGTTTTAAAAATAATATCAATGAGTAACATGTGTAGTTAGTACTGTCAGTTCTTCTCAGAACTGAACCTACCAAGCTCTAAGCCACCGAAAATTCAAAATAGGCATCTAAGAAAAATTTCGCAAACGAATTGTAGTGTCATAGAGCCCCTAACCATTTCTACAAAACTTTAGATGTGACATTTTTAATTTAACACTAAGAATAAATGATATTCAAGACTTTAGTTTTTTAACGCTCAGTCTGGAAATGATGGTCCCAAAGAGTCGTTTCAGTACGATAGGTTTGGCACTGGCTCTTCTGATAACATATTTCAATTATTTTTAGATTACCGTAATTAAATGTTTTGCTGCAATCATTTTTTAATACAAATTAAACTTTATTTATAAAAAATTGAATACTAATTTAGTTACTAAAGTTTAGTCTAAACCAGAGCCGAACCTACTATACTCGAGGCCATCCGATAAATAAAAATACAAAAATAAGTATTTTTAATTTGAAATACTTCTAACACATATCCGTAAATTATTTTGCAAACGATGCGTAGTGTCATGACTCCTAGCCACTTATCTAGGGTTCCCGGTTTTAAATTTTAATTTAATACACAAAATAGTTGTGATATTCAATAATATTTTTTTTTAATGCTCAATTTGGAAAAATGAGGCCCCCATTTTACAAAAATTTCGTCGAGATCCCGAAGATAGTTTCGGTAGGTAGGTAGGTTCGGCAATGTACTAAACCAAAGGTGGGGATAGTGTGACCTTATTGACGATTTGGTGCAGCCTTCTGAACAATTTGAATTATTTTTAAAATACATTTTTAATATTTGGTATAATTCACAATGTCATTTATCAGAAAAATATTAGTAAAAGCAGTTTTTTTCCATATCCTTGTTATATTATTTCGTAAATTTTGGTTTTTTAATTACTAATTGTAATAAAATATGCTAAAAATGTATCATTCACCCCAATCATCTAAAATTTTCGTATTCATACCCCAATAAAATTATTAACCCCTTGGGACGACCAATTACCTTATTAAATGACTGCTGTATTTGATTACATTTTATTTAGAAAGGTATAACCTTATTAAATTTTTTGGGACGGTTAGTGGGTTCTTATCGAAAATTTATTTTTGAGAAATCGAGTTCTTCAGTGTCAAAAACTCCATTATCCTTTTTTAAAATAAAACAAGTCCTAGCATTTAAAAAATCACATTTAATATAGCGTTTCCAGTTACAAAAATAAAAAATTTCAATGTTATAAAGTTGAGTCATCGCGGTGAAAAAATCAATTTACTAATTTACTCTTTTTCTTTTTAATTAATTAGATTAAATTCAAGTTGCATTAGATTTTATGAAAAACTTTTAAATTTCGATTCAGTGTATGAAAAAGTTACTTGCCATGCATGTATATATATATAAATATTATTATATATAATATATTAATATGCTACTTTCTATGATATTATACGTCCAAAACTTTTGGTGGCGATTTGGACAATCAAATTTTTCATTTTTGTAGTGGTCTCGAGTTTGATAGGTTCGACTATAGATTATCAGATAGTCATAAGATTAATTTTATATTTTTTAATATACAATTTAAATATTTTTTTAAAAATTTTAAATTATAATTCAAGGTTATTTTCTAGCAAATTTTATTACCTAAAATGTAAAATATTAAAAATCAAATATACAATACTTGTAATAAATTTGATGTAATTATTTCTTCAGCTTCATTCTTATCGAGCTACATGTTTAATATATAAAATTCATGATATAGTACAGTACAGGCTAGTCCAAGCAAATTGGATGAGGGGGAAAATTAAATTTAAAAATTTTTTTAACGCACATGCCGCAAAATTTTAACATTTCAAAAGGTTTTAAACTTATTCTAATTTTTTAGAAATTTTTTTTTCAGCGCTGTCAACTACCTAAATGGCGTTTTAACTTAACCTTCCATATTTCATATTCGGCACGTCGTACTTTGGAACTGCCTAATATATAACGAAAATGTAATATATATAAATACAAATGTATACAAAATTTAAAAAAATACGTTTTTATAAATATTAACAAGATTTAAAAGTCTATTGTAGCAATTGGAATAAATATCACTATTTTCAAAAATATTTGATTGTTTTAAATGAGATATAATCAAATCTCCTATAAAAAATTCTTTATCCGTGTCGGTGTCTGTATCTATTTCCTAATAATCGTTTTAAAATATTAAATGAATAATGGATTACAATGTTATCTGATTGACAATATTCGATTGGAGATCTAATTTGGATATGTAAAATAATAATTCCCTTAAAATTTAAATTTTACATTTTTTCAATAATTCCAGGTTTCAGGTCATTAATGTCGATTTCTAAAATTTCTTTTCTAGTATAGAAATTTTTATTATGACGAGGAATACGCAACGGAGAATGACCAAGTAACTGTGAAGCTACACTGTGAGTTTCAGTTTTCAGCACACTATGCATCATATTCCGATAAAAGTTTTCAAATGAAATCATATTTTCCTGGTCTTTACAATAACTAAAATAAAATAAAAATTTAAGTAAAATAAATAAAAAATATTTTACTGAACACCGTGGTACTTTATATTTCTTGCCAAATTGTAATCTCCTTTCTTTAGTAGCTGTTCATAATATTCATTGGTTTCCTAAATTCAAATTAAATTGAAAACTTATTATTATATCCGTAATCTAAGATTACTAATCTTACATTAATATTTTTTAACTGAGATTCATCGGGAAGGTTGGTAGCCTTCTTCATTTTATTGCGAATATTTTCAAGAGTGAATTTATCTATTACAATACCTAAACTATAAGTTTTAGCTTAGATAGATAAATACACTGTTTCTTGGCAGGTGGAGTCAGCAACGATATCGTTTTACCCAATTTAACATTATGTGAAAATTTATTATTTAAGTCACATTTATCTTGCAAACGATCCATATACATGTTGATATCACAATTTTCAAGTTTATCAATGTTTTCAGCTATTTATCATATTTAAATTTTACAAAATGATTTACCTTGTTTAGATATTTCTTTAATGGAATGTATTGCTTTTTCAATCATATCATTATTATCCTTACTATTACCAAATTCTTCCATAAAATTATCTAACATAAATATATTTTAATGCCAACAAATTATCAAATTACTTTCCAATTCAATTATACACTTGCAGTACATTTTAGTCATGTTTGAAACTTTTAATAAAGAATTACCTATAGAAGAAATATCTACATTGCATTTCATAATATTGTCGTAAGATATAAACGATAAATCTTGAAGAGTATTTACAGCGCATTGAAATGAATTTTCATTGTATCCCATATTCAACATATCTAAAATCTCATTGTGTTGTTCTGTTAAACTGCTTTGTAAATTTCCTAATATATGACCATTGAAACATTTTACATTTGTTAATCGTTCCACGAGACATGCATTATTTTGAAAAAACATTAGCAAGTATAAAGAAAATGATCCATGTTTATGATAATACATTTTATCTAAATTTCAATTAAAAAAATTTTCACATGAAACCTAGAGTCAATTGCGAAAAGCCATAATTAAACTTTTTTGTATTCACATATTTCGAATCTGAATAATCCAATGAAGCGCTATAGTTTAACTTTAACAAGGCACACTTCTAAAATTTAAATTCGCATAAAATTGAAATTGTTTAAATTACATTGGTATTTTTTTTCAAAAATTTTGTTAATCCATGAGTTGGAGCTACCATGCTAGCCGAAGACAATGCATTTCTATCATTTGAATTAAAAAATAAAATATAAAATACGCTTTATAGTGCTCATTTGTTCTCCAAATAAGAGGAATAGAAGATACATCATAAATTTGCAATAATTCCATAAACTGGTCCACATAAGCAACATTAATCTAATTGTATTAAAATATAATGGAAAAATAACTTACTATTTGCGCCAAGTAATAATTTATTAAATTTTGTTCATTTTCAGGTAAGTATAATACAAGTCCTGGTAATGTTTGAATGGGATCAAACTACAAATGTATATTTAAATTTTTTTCAAATTTACCGTAGTTTTGATGCTACCTTGCCATAAAATCATTCTATTAATACGATGTAAAATGTGAATACATGATAATAGCGTCACCCAATTTTCTGCAACTTTAGATTTTAGTTTACCAAAACCCTTGCCATATCCAACCCAATCACAAAAAATAAATGCATCATAATTCAATTTCAGCCAATAGAAACAAAAAAATAAGTTGTAATATTCTCTAAAAAAATTAATTATACATCATCCATAAACTACCTGATATCACATTTCTGAATATTTGAGCAAAACCAAAAAACATCTATAAACGTTCCTAAAAATTTAATATACGTCATTGTAGTTTAAAAACAAAAAATTATTTTTGTTTACTTTACCTATATTGGGCAAATCTCGAATAAGATTTGATAAATATTGTATATATTGTGATTCGTTTAATGTATGGCAATTGCTTAAATGCGAAAGATCCAAATAGTTGAGCCAATTATTCTTAATAACTTAATTAATTTAAATTAAAAAATAGTGTTATTGCAAGAGAGTAATTATTAATTACATGTGTATATAGGGGCGTGAAGAGGCATAAGTAGACCGGGTCAAGTAAACATTATTCGATATCAATACAAATTATGATAAAATAGTAAATTCTTACAGACATCAAAGTGTAAAAATTAATAAAAAGGTCAATAAAAAATATTACGTAATAATCGTAAGACCGTATTATACATGAATAACATGATTAAAACTTAAAAATAGTCCCATACTTTTTATGGTACAGTGACTTTAAAACAAATTGTTTACAAAAGTAGTTTATGATAGGGTTTCCAAATGTGGGTAAATAAAATTATATGGAGTCACATCAAATTTTATTTACAATTATTGTTAACTTTTAATTTATAAGTTATGTATTGTTTCTATTGATGGATAAATTATAATGCACTAAATCAATTATTTTTCATACAATTATAATTTATAATTGTTTGAACTGAGAAATTCTACATTAATGGTGAAACTCAAGGATTAGAACCCCAGATAAAGAAACCGATATATCCGTACGTTGTAGATAATATACAATAAGCCAAAGTTCCATATGTATGTATGACATACATTGTGTCACTGTAAAATTGAAAAATTAAATTGTAATTAATCAATTATCATCAGATAAAATTCAAAATCGCTTGAATGTAGAATCGGATAGTATTGAGAAAAAAATTTACATTTTTTGATAAAATAATTGAAAAGCAAGAAAGAGAATGCACAATTGGTCATAAAAAAAAGGGCATTGTAAGTTTAAATCTTTGTACAATATACATGTCGGAAATTTTTGGTTTGTACCTATATAGAATCTGGGTCACTACTAGGGGTGGAAATCGATAAAAATTTAATTGTATTAATTCTTAAATTATTATTGAATCGGTTTTATGGCAATGCCTATAATTGTAGGCATTGCATATGACTATATCAGTGCAGAGTCTGGCTAAACGAGATCACTCTCACATTTTTTTTAAATTATATTTAAAAATAATAAATACAGTCTAAATCTCATTTAACGAATTTCTGATTAACGAACGCGTAAATTCAATATTATTTCATTTTTTTAGTAGTTTTTTTAAATATTGTTATGGTTTTATGGCTTTAAATATTGGATCGACTCTTTTATGAATTCATGAAATCTTTTTACATAATAAAAAGTTTAATTATTTGTTCATATTAAATATAATTTTGATAAATTTAAGACATGTGCAGTGCACATTTCTAATAGTTACATTTCTAATATTTTCGTTAAATTTATTTAACGAATATGCCATTTTAACGTTTTTTCATTTTCGTTAAATGAGATTTTGACTGTATCAAAAAAAATTTTACAAATAAGAAGTAATTATAAATTAAATCTGAAAATTATAAATAGAAAATGAAGATTCAAATTTTTTGTAACGATATTTAAAATTGACATAACTAAGATATAAATAATTTCTCATAAAATTTTAGTTGTAAGTTACATCATGTAACCTCTATATAAATTTAATCTATAGATTTATTACTAGTCAAATGATTTTAAATGAAATTGCATTTTAAATTTAATACACAAAATAGTTATGATATTCATGAATATATTTTTTTAATATCAATTTCGAAAAATGAGGCAACCTCAGTCGATCTCCTCCCCCCAAGAGGGGCATCTAGTTCGGTACATTGTACGTCTTAATATAATTATTAGAAAAGAGACAAAATATGAATTAATAAAAATACATCATTTCCAAAAACGTTGTACAATACAGTCGGAAAAGCCGAATATGTCAGGTTAATTTTCTTTTTGATATCTACAAAATCTATACTGAATTTATAATGGTATACCTTTGATCTTGTTTTTATAATAATTTACATCTTGAATAAAAATCAGCACATACCTTTTTGATAACGGTTTCATTTCAAAATTAAATAATTTAAACAATAAAAATAAAATTAAAACACTTTCATGACAATTTAACTGAATCAAACTTCATAATTACGTAAGAAACTTCATTTGATGACTACATCTATATTTTAAATTTCAAACAATAATTTTATTTTTATTTTCTACATGATTTATGATGAAGATGGCCACTAAATGAGTGTGACCATATTTATACGTACAAAAATGATTTCCATGAATAGTTTATTTTTAATTATGAATTGAATGATTTAAATTGAATACTTGATGGTGAAAACGATATTCTAGAAAAATCTGTACGTATTTGGGACTTTTCGAAATACATTTCTTTTAAAAAATGGTCACACCTAGGACACACAAAAAGGAGTAATTAGACTAAGTCTAACTTAGACTTATTAAAGTGACCAGAAAAAATACGTACTATCAATATTAGTTTATTTGGTGTTAAATATAAAGCCAAAACTACTTATCTATGATGAAGAATAAAATT
Source organism: Intoshia linei (assembly GCA_001642005.1). Taxonomy (NCBI): domain Eukaryota; kingdom Metazoa; phylum Orthonectida; family Rhopaluridae; genus Intoshia; species Intoshia linei. The sequence continues at coordinate 18,704 of LWCA01000069.1, read as the reverse complement.
TTATCTTAAAATTTATTCCAAATAAACTAAAAGTGATAGTACGTATTTTTCTGGCCACTTTAACTTAGTGGATGAACTGTTAACCGGTGTTATTTATTAATCAAAGACTTGGTCTATTTTCATGCCTGCTGTTCACTCTAATGATTGGACGTTAACCTTCATAAATCAATTATCATTATAATGAGTAAAAATTAAACTTTAATCAGTCTAATGAATCATCGTAATAACATAATTTACGATTACAGAAATTTTCACGTGGAAACAAAAATCAAAAATAACATTCGTATATAAATGTTTAAATTCTATAAATTATGAATTTCTTTGTAAACAACGATGAAAAATGCAGTTTATTAAAGAATAAATCTTTCGAACTCAATTCCAAACTAACAGAACCTGAAATTGATATTAAACTTGTCGAAAGAGGTGTCAATGAGGGAATATCTACTTTTAGTTTAAGGTGTAAAGTTGATGTATACTAATCATTGTCATTTTTAATTCATATAATTAGGTTCGAAAAATTTTATACCTCAATAATATAACAAGAAATAGTGAATTTTATGCATTAAAGTATATAAAAGTTCCATTAAACGCAGGGGTTCCAATATTGACAAGATCAAATTCTCAAAACTCAATCAACATAATTGAAACGAATGATTTTTTCAAGTCTGTAACATTCAGCAATTCAACTGATGATTTGAGCCATAAAGTGAATATAAACGAAGAAAAAACACACTTGGATTATATTCAACATGTTGATTCAAAAATCAATAAAAACTATCAAAATTTACTAAATTCAAAAAATAAAAATTTAAAATATATATCAGAATCTGGTTCATTCAACAACCTCAGAAATAAACATTTCAAAGCCGTCAAAACTCAACATACAAATGAAGTGTCTTCCGATGAATACTTTTCTAAGCCAATTAAATCAATTAAACCAGTCACCTCTATAACTCAAACTAAAATTCTTCAGTTCTGTAAATATATGGGTTATTTATTTATTGCATCTCTTTTTATCACCGCTTGTTCATATTTATATATTAATAGAAAATATATCAATAAAAACTAAAACTTACTCTATTTTTGTACAAAAAATATTCATTCAAATAATTTCTATAGTGAGAATTTTATTTATGATTTCCTGTTCTATCAGAAATGTAATTGCTTATTACAGTGAAGAATATAAACCAAGGTTAGTTAAGTTTGTATTATTTTAGTATCACTAGTCCAATCAATACAATTAAAATTTACAAGAGCATTCTTGATAAAGAATGCAGTTACGAATTTCGAACTTTACCTTTAAAAAATATGGAATGGGACGATACTGGATGTTACTTGGTTCTTGCAAATGATCAAAATTTTTTTATGTATCTTTTGGTATTCAATTTTATTATTATAAATTATTGATGCCTAGTCCAGATAGAATTTGAAAACCAAGATTTTACCAAATCGTATGAGAAAAAACTTTTCATTTGTCATAAATGTTTTATATTTTATGTTTCCTTTGGGGTCCAAAAAAATAAATATTTTAAAATGGGGGTCCGTACACTATTTGAATTGGGAACCACTAGTCTAGTGTCGGCCATATTGTTACGGAAAAGGAGATGTTTTAGAAGATAAGAGGGAGGGTTAATAGTTTAGTAAATTTTATACTATAACAGACAGTGTCGGGAATCCCGACTCGGGATTAATTACTAGCGAACCAAATCTAATCGTCTACGGTAAAATAAGGAATCTTTAAATTTGTATATTCTTCAAGTTTCTTATATTCTTATAGTTCGAATTTAGCAATGTATTGGTGACGTACTTAACCAATAAGGTTTAAAACGCCGCCTAGTGGGAATGTTGGTTCTTCAGAATTTATTATGTAGTCGTTTAATTTTCTAATTACATCACAATTCATTATGATTTTAGACAGATGATTATGAACTTAAATGTTATGCAAATTTTAAATTCAATTCTGACATGATTGATTTTATTTGGATTCCATCCAAGAATACTGTAAATTTATTTTATATAGAAAAATTTTAACTACCGTATTTTTCGGAGTATAAGGCGCGAGAAATTTTATTAAGAGATATCTGAACAATTAAGAATCAAATGGTACAATATATAGTTAGAAAAAATTTTCCTTTGCAAAACCCTCATTTAAGGCGCATTCCTAATTTTTCATGTAAAAGGGTGCGCCTTATACTTCGAAAAATACGATATATAGATATTTTCAGTATATAAAGTCGTATCTACTGAAAATGTATATATAATCGGTATTGACCGCTTTAAACTTTAAATAATCGTCAAAAAATTAATGACACCATCAAAATTTTCATTGTTAATTTATATAAATTTCTCAGATTTTTAAACTTAAAATTAAATCAAAATTAGATGCATAATAAAAATAACAAAATTAAATTTTTAAAAATTGCCCATACAATCGTGACCGGTCACGGTTGTTTGTCTATGAATTTAATTGTTATCCATTTAGCGTTACCATATATCTGAAACAGAACAAATCGAAAAGAAAAAAATTTCTCTTCCTCTGGTAGATGCATTTGAAATTGCAAAACACGGCCTTGTAGCAATATTTAACGATTTAAACGTACTTAAAGTTTAAAATGGCTATATCAATTTTTAGGTGTTAATTCCAACTATTCCAAACTCTGATATATTACTAAATACTAATACTCCTTATGTCACTCATTTTCCTCCTGATGAATTGTCTGTCAATAAAAATTTGGAAACAGAAATAAAAAATTGTAGAGCGCATGAATCGAGCATTTTATCGTCAAATCTACTATTTATACATGACGCTTGTATAATTTATCATAATTGCTCGTTTTGGTTGATTATTGTAAATAATTTTATAAATCAACTCGAACTACACAAATGGGATTCTTTTGATGGTGGAATCAATTTTATCAATGTTTTTTGTACAAATCTGGGTCAAATAAACGTGGAATCTTTGAATTTCATGATATACGATGAATTGTACATATTAATTCTTTATTCGAATATAATTCATACTACGGTCAGTAAAAACAACTGTATATGTTCGAATGATGGGTTCCCTATCAGTTGTTTACAAGATTGTATGAAGTATACCAACAAAACTTTTAATTGTTTAAAATTAATGAAAATTAAAAAATCTGAAGCCAATAATTCCGACAAATTTCGTCATTTTGAAAAATATTTTCAAGTAAACCAAAACAAAAAAGATGATGGCATATATTCATTAAACATGGTTCAAGATGTACATTTAGATTTTACAAAATATTTAAAATGTGTAAACAAGTGTTCTGCCAAGAGTAATTCCAGAATAAGTTCTCTATGTTTAAACAAGAAAATTGGAGCTTTTGGAAAAGGGTCATTCTACTTGTCCCTTAACTATCACAATTTATCGGTTATTCATGTTTATACTATACCTGATTTGGACATGATTTATAAATTACACAATTACACCTGCCTTGCGAACAGTTGCCAAAACCTTTACATGATTGGTGTCATTTCTTTATCAAAAGAATTGGCAGAAAATGATGGTTCCATTTTAAATAGTAATGTATTAGTTGTACAAAAAATGTTTCAAAGTAAGCCTTTTACTCCCAGTGATTTTCATAGACTTTCCATATGTGCAGCTCTGAATTTTCAAGACTTGTCAGAAATAGCCAAATTCATTGGAAGCGGTAATACTTTTAATAATTCATACATAATATTTAGATGAAAATTTTTTTTTGGAAAATGATCTCAAATGCACCTTGTTTGTAAAATTGAAAATTTACGCCAATTTATCTAAAAATTTTGGACCATCAAGTATTTACGGATTACTTAATAATTTACATAAATCTTACATAACTTTTATCAGTAATATGCCACATAATATGAAGGTAATATAAGTTTTCTTTTTTATAAAAATTTAGCATTTTATCAAATTAGAAGAACCAATTGATAACTTTCAAAGAATTGACCGATATCTAGAACAACAAATAACAATTAGTGCCTCTAATCAATTAATAGCTGAAATTAAGCGTCAATCCGAAGTATATGCGCAAAGCAAGATCAATGATGATATTGATTTAACTTGGAATATACCGATTGAAAAATTCAAAATTATAACTCCTTACATATCTCGCTGTTTGTACTCTCTCTTGCAAACTGATATTGTTATAGCCGCAAGAGCAAGCAGTCTTATATATACTTTATCCAAAAAAATTGCATTTTTAATTTTATTATGGTTATCGGACAATGAAAAATACGATATCTACAAAAGAGAACATAATATCAATATTGAAGACATTATCAAAATATTTTTCGAAATTCAACCAAAAATATAAGTGAAATATTTATACATACATGTAGGTTTTTAATAAAATTAACCAAATGTGGTTTTTGGTCCAGCAGCTTTGGATAATCTTGATATTCGCCACGAGTCGGGTACGTCGTGTTTGCTGTAGAGTGGTTGAATGGTTTGTTCACGCTTGGCTTTGCTCAGCTTTGTTGGGTCAGATACTTTGAAGAATGTTGGTGCAAATTCAACTAACCATTTTGGTTCTATAGACGTGCACTCTCGCATATATTCTCGCGTCGTTAAAACTAATTCATGATAAATTACCCATGAGGGTTTTCTGTGGAATAGGGCACTCGAGGGATGAATATATACAACTTGATTATCCACTACCGTTTTGTATCCTTCGATGTGGTCTCGTTTCACTGCATTTTTGAAAAATCCGCTAACAATAGCTTTTTGAACTCTACTGTAAGATTTCCCACAAGACAAAACCCTAAGTTTATGCCTATCCATTATTCCAAGTAACTGTTTACGAACATCCTGGGCGCGTTTCATTGATCGAGCCTACATTCGTAATATAAAAATTTCCAATTGACACAATTTTAACAATCAATATTCATTTTCAAGTAGATTTAGTTTATGCTGAAAAATAAAGTTGTTTAGAACAAGGGTTCCCACATTTTTTTCACGGCGTTCCAGTAATAAATTATAAAATTTATCGCGGAGCATTAAAGCGAAATTACTAGACAACATTAAAAAAAATTGATAATAAATTAACCTCTAATTAGTAAAAAAAAATTAAAAATTATTTTGCGTACCGGCATTTAGAAAATAATGGTTTAGAAAATAATTAAATGATAAGATTAGAAACGTGGTTGTAAATTGGAAATATATAAAAAATACCTGAATGAAATTTTCGTAACACCACGGTGAAGAGTAGTAATTTTGCTTCCATGCGTTATATACGGCTAATAGAGTCAAATGGTCGCCCTCGGCTTGATGGAACTTTGCCTTATGTTTATCAGCTTTGTCTTGTTTGTTTTTTGGTCGATAGAAAACATTTTGAATTGATAACATTGAGACGATTGTTAAAATTTCTTCACTACAACTGAGATGAACTGACATAATCAGCATTTTGCATAACGTAGGTTCCAGAGGGAATTCAGCCATCTAAATACATTACAATAAATTCCTTTATATCATTACCTTTCTTCCTAACGATGTTAACAGACCTTCATCGTCCAATGCACTCAGAGCGTGCAATTGTTCCATTGCTGCTATCATGGAATTTAGAGGTGGAGCATCCATAAAATCGAAATCTAGCAAATCGTTTATCCCCATTGCTTTCAACGACAGAACTGTGGATGCAAGATTTGTTCGTTGTATTTCAGGAACTGCTGATGCTAACATTTCGTCTTGATAAGCTCTTTCTGTGTATAACCTATAAGCTTTTCCAGGACCTGTTCTTCCAGCTCTTCCACTCCTCTGTTTAGCTTGTGCCTAGTATCATGGTAAGTACTATATAAACTTAAAAATACCTGTGAAATTGGAGTAACCATCAGCTGATCCATTCCTGACTTACTGTTGTACACTTTTTGCTTAAAAAATCCAGGGTCAACGACATAATATATTCCATCTATCGTTAAAGAGGTTTCTGCAATGTTAGTGGCAATAATCACCTAAAATAATGAAAATATATATAGACAAAATTACCTTTCTCGATCCCATCGGAGTCGGCTCAAATATACGTGTCTGCATATCGGAAGGCAATGCCGAATAAACGGGTAATATCAATAATTCAGGAATATCACTGTCTAATTTTTTCATTCTTTCAAATAAAATTTCGCACGCAGTATCGATTTCTTCTTGACCAGTCAAAAACAAAAGTATATCGCCTGATTATAAATTTTATCAAAAAATAAACGAATTACCTTTGGGTTGGGTCAAATGAATTTGCATAACTGTCATAAGCGCAGCATCAACATAATCAGTTTCTGCATCTGTTGTATAGAATATTTCGACTGGATAAGTTCTTCCGGGTATTGTAAATATAGGCTAAAACATAACTAAAATATAAAATGAAACCACGTACAGCTTTGTTAAAGTAAGACGAAAATTTGATAGCATCTAGAGTTGCAGAAGTAACAATCAATTTTAAATCGTTACGCTTTTTAATAGCAATTTTTAAAAGACCAAAAAGAACGTCCGTATGAATAGTCCTCTCGTGAGCTTCGTCCAACATAACCACCGAATATGTACTAAGATTTGGGTCTATAAGACATTCCCTCAGCAACATACCGTCCGTCATGTATTTAATTTGAGTTGTAGGACACGAACAATCTTCAAAACGAATAGTATAACCAACCTCTTTGCCTAATTGTACAGATTTTTCTTCAGAAACTCGTTTAGCTACAGACATGGCAGCCACCCGTCTTGGTTGTGTACATCCTATTCTACCATAATTGTTTAAACCGGCTTCATAAATGTATTGTGTAATTTGAGTAGTCTTACCAGATCCTGTCTCACCAATTACTATTAAAATATTATTTTCTGCAATCGCTTGCAGTAATTCGGACCTTAATTTAAATATGGGTAATGATTCACGTTGTGCTCTGATAGATCTAGTTTCTTTTCTACCATAAGAAGCTCCACCCAAATTAATTTGTTTTTTCCATTCTGGAAGGTTGCTTTTCGGTTTAGATATTTGAGTAGAATTATTGGATTCGGTAACATTAGCCATGGGATCGTTAAATCGTTTTGCTCTGGCTTCAATTTGAGCTTTCGATTGTTGTTCGCGCATTTCAACTTGTTTCATTTCTCTACGCTCTTTTTGTAATGCTCCTTGCATCATGGCAGCTTGACTCAGAGAACCATCAGGATTCTTAATAATTTTTACAGGGTCCAAATCCACGGTAGACTTACCGTAGCCTCTGAGAAAAGGTGCTTCTTCTTCAGTCATTTCAATTTCAATATCGTCATCTGAGAAGTCATCTTCGTCATTATTTAAAATTCCATTAACTTCATCATATTTTATCAATTCACTTAATTTAATTGCATTCGCTGACAACAATTGCTTCAGTTCCCAACGCTCTGGTGAAGATAATTTGGTTTTTTTGCGAACAGTATCTTCTTCTGTAACTGGCACATGAGAACTGGGTAAATCTGGATTTCTTTTATAGCTAGGTACTTCAATTTTCTCCCTTCTTATTCCCGTTTTCTGATCGACGTCTTTCATGGAAAGAGAAAGTTTTTTTGAATGAGATAATGACAATACCAATACATATATCCGATCAGATAATTTTACATGGTCATGAACGTTATTTACAAATCCATTAATACTAATTTGGGATAAGTGAACTAACCCCTCCCATCTGTTTCTTACATTTTGTATAGAAACAAAACAACCAAACTTAACAATACTAGTAACAATACCTTTATAAATTTGACCAACAACGGGATCAACTGTTAGTGGGACCTTTATTTCTGGTGGTGGTCTATTAAAATTGCTACTTTCTTTATGGTACATATGACTGCGCTTGGATCTATTTCGACGATCACTCTCTCGTCTGTGTTCTCTGGATCTACTTCGATTACGTCGCGATTTAGGAGATTTACTTCTAGATTTTCTAAGTGGCAATCTTTCAATTTTACGGGTTACATCTTCAGTTTTAACATCTGGTTTTTGTTCAATATCGCAAAATTCTGACAATTTGCTTAACATTTGATCAACAGTATCAGCGTCACTGCTTAGCTTTTCAGTGATACCCGTCAAGTCATTTGTTTTTGGAAATTCTTTGAAATCGGGGTGTAATGTAGATATAAGTCTATGCAGAGTGATCAGTAATGAGTCGCTCATCTCAGCTCCATTTTCAATTAGTTTCTTTTTAAATTGTTCAAATTCTCTGTTTTCTTCAGCAATATGAATTATAAAATCTGCCAAGTCTTTATCGTTTATTGACAAGTGGTTGTCCAATTCAGTACATATTTTTGAAACCAAATTGAGTCGTTCTAAGCTATCTATATCCATGTCAATTTAATCAATTAATGTAAGGTGAATTATTTAATATATCAGCTAATAATTTGCTATTCACGGTTAAGTCATAATTATAATAAAGGTTTGTTGATTCTGTTACTACAGATGATACGACTAAAAGCAAATTTCTTTATTATGAAACGCGTTGTTGTATGCTACAAAATGATGAAACATGTTAGAATCAACAAATCCAAATTCACTGGTTAATTTATATTCTTTGAACATATTTTCGTATAAATAGTAGCTCGGAAAATTTGAATTTATAAATTTTGAAAAATGTCATTTTTATTAATTTTACTGAAATGGTTAGTAAAATTTTCATATTTAGTCTTAGAAATGGTACTTAAATTTTAGGTACAAGGTTTTAGCCTAAAACAATTATTTATGTCATTATAATGAAACAATTTTAAACGTCGATGGAAAAATGAGACTCGCAAATTTCTCAATAAACAGTTTTTAAATTCTATAAATTATAACAATATTTTTTTGTTAATGTTTAATATTAATAACTAATTACATTTTAATTTCATTTGTCGACTTGAGACACTTGAACGCCAAACAAGGAATGGTACGAGGGTAAATAGGACAGAAACCAGACCATAAAAGAACCAGACACTCTAAAATTGTATATAAAACATACTTATTGCTAAAAAAATTACAGTTTCATGTTCAAAATTGGTTGAATAAGTTTTTTCATAGATGATTAGTCCTGTGCCAGGTGGTGAAGAAAACATTTTCTAAAATAGATGAAAAATAATAACACAGTAAAAACATTAGGGTTTGATCCATCTTGATTCAGAGAATATTCCATATCGGCAGATTTAAATGTATGGTAACCATACATTTTTGGTTGAATTATTGCCATAAATGTAGCATTGGAAAATCTATAAAGGTATAAATGTTAGCTTGATAATAATAAAGTTATACGGCATTATTATATCTATTTTGGCAGATAAACTACCCCCAATCAGTTCAAAGTCGTCAGAATCAAATGATTTGTCTATCGCATATATTGAATACATGGGTCTAAAAAATAAGTTTTTTCATTTGACAGTACCTTTCTTCAGCATTGTAAATGGTATATTTGATATACAAATTTCTATTCTGTACAATATAATTGTTCAAAATTTGTTTAGAGAAGAGGGCACATCCAGTATTTTCATTGGCATGTCTTTTTCTTGTTTTTTCAATATATTTTAAATTGTCAAAATTTCCACTCTTATCGTAGTAATCACATGAAATCAGGTCTACGTAACAAATAAGAGCAAATGTCAATAATTTCAACATTTTAACAAAATAGCGAAAATATAGTTTCAAATTGTAACAATTGGTATCGTTGCTTTGTTTTCCGTCTAACTTCATTTTTATTTTGTCAAATTTACTTGAATACTCAAAATAGATGTTAATTTACAGAGGCGACTACAGTCAAATTTGATCCAGATTAAATGAAATATATTATATGACACAAATTAGGATATGAATTCATTTCTATTTCAATAATCACATCTGACTGAAAGATATATTACACTCAAAAAAGTTTTGGGTTACATCTCCACATCACCGAAAAAAATTCAGTGCATTACAAAAAAAATTTTAAGGGGCGGTGGAATATTTTTATGACTGCAGGGCGCTGTGGTAAAGAAGGTTGGGAATCACTGCTTTACACAAATGTTAACAAAATAAAATTAAGTGAATAATTCACTATACATTTAATTTAATGTGAAATGACCGGTCCATGGTGAAATCAGTTTGGGAACCACTCCTTTATTCGAAATGTATGATAGAAGAAAAAGTATTTTTATTTTTTCTGATGTTCATATTATTTTGACGATTTTTTACAATTATACATTTATTTTAATTTTTAACAACAATATTTAATTTAAATATACAACACCAAATACATGTATTTAAATTTGATTGAAACAAATTGTTAACTTTTGTTTTAAATAATATGTTTTCAGTTGAGTGGTCTAAAAATAATTTTTAAATTAAATTACATTCAGTAGGGCATACGTATTACGTATACATAAGAATTTTAAATTGTACGCCAGAATATAAAAATATTTCCGTAACATTACTACTGTCAATATTACAATATCATAGCCAATCTAATAAATAAAAAAATCCATTCATAAAAATTTCAAATTCCCGCTGAAAAACACTGCTTAACCAATGCTTTGGTTTATGGCAAAGTATTTGTTTGATTTATCATTTTTTACTGGTATCATGTTAAATAGCCATTCGTCATCGTTTTACATTATGTATGTAAATTAGTTTTTCTGAAAAATCACAAAAAAAGTTAAAAAATAAACTATCTTTATACATATTTTTTACAAATAAAGGTGTACCACGATGACCGCTTGACTAGATTAAGCTTAGAATTAAGTTTATTTAAATTTAAACGTCACAGTTAAAGTCTAAAAATTACTTTGTATTTAAATGGGTCTTCTTTTTCTGTAACAGGATTGAACTTTTCTATTTCCTTCAAAGTATTTTCAGTTATGTAAACACTCATTGGCTAAATATATAATTATCTTTATATGAATTGTTTTACCCTTGCTAAAGTTTCAATTTTATTAGCTATATCGTAAGTATCTCCAAATAAATATAATTTAGTAATTTTAGTTTTTACTATTGCCGCCATAATTGGGCCAGTATGGATACCTTTTATGAATGTTTATGAATAATATAATTCTACCTAGTCTAATTTTTAATTTAAATTTGTCATTATCAAATATAATGTTTTTTAAAGAATCAATCATATCAAAAGCACAATTAACAGTATCGAAAGCATGACATTTAGATTCTATCGGGATTCCACCAACTCCAACATAAGCGTCGCCTATTATATCTACCTAATTATAATTATACATGTACAGTGCGCGACATAAGTCTTAGACACCCCCATTGTAATTAATTTAAACACTCCTGGTTCATGATTTAAGACATTTTCTTATATCATATCTAGTGTATGATCAAGAACAAATATTTAACAACCCTAAAAAAGTAAAATTTAAAATGAGGTTTTATCATCATTTGTGTGATAGAAAAAAGTGTCCCAAAATCTCGTTTAATTTCAAATTATAACTTAATTAAACTGAATTAGGTATTCGTTATTATTTTATTGTATATAATTGTATAATTATAATACTATATTCGTCATAATGCTAAGGGGGTAAAAATTTATATGTGAGGAAAAAATAAATAACGCAAATTTAATTTCCGTTGGTAAAAATGTATTTAAAATTTCTCAAACAATAAGCAAAAGTAGGATGTTATAAATAATAATATAAAAAATGATTTCTCAACAAAAAATGTAAAATTGACCGTCATTAGTTTTAGATGTAGCTGAAAATGAGTTAAAAAAGTTTTTATAATAAAAATCGGAAAAAATCAAATGCAACCGACCAAATTTATATTAGTATCGTAAATGTTAACCCCACCACAATTTACTTGGACTAGTCTATCATATAACATATTACCTCCATAAATAATATTACAATTAATAATATATTATGTTAATATAAATTAATTTACCTTACAAACATTATTTTTGAGGCATACACTATCAAAAACAGTGAGTAGATTTGTCAACAAATTTACTACCTCTATTGCCTACATTGGAAAATAATTTTTTAGCTTTAATGAGTTATAGGATATTTAATTAAAATGTACCTCCAAATCACTGCATATACAAGCAAAATTAATTATATCCGTGAAAAGTATTGTAGCATATTTGAATTTCTAAACAATAACAGATTATTTTGCTAATTAGCAAATTCTATTATAATAGACCAGGGGTCGGCAACCAGTGGCCCGCGGGCCAAAAGTCACTGGATAATTTTGGTGGCCATTTGAGTAAATATGTAAATTATTTATTTTTAAATTTTTCCATTTAAAAACACCGCTTTAAACATTTTCTACTATAATTGGCTCATTATAACATTTTAATACTGAATTTTTAGATCGTCCCGGATTTTATTTTGTTGAATATACTAGAAACGTTTCTTTTCAGTTAAAATTGAAATCTATTATGTGTAAATTTTCAAAAACGGGACCCATATAATTTTTTGATATAAAAAGTGTCCCACAATATGCAAAAAGTTGTAGACTTTTGTAATAGACCAAGCATCTATTATTCTAAGTCAGTGGTTCCAAATTCAAATAGCGTACGGAGTCAGTACTACTACGCACCCCATTTAAAAAGTATTTATTTTTTGGACCCCTAAGGAAACATACCATATAAAACATTTATGAAAGGTTTTTTTTCAATAAATTTTTGGTAAAATCGTGTTTTTCAAAAAAATATCGGTAAAAGTCGAATTTTTCCTGAGGTATGAAATGATATTATTTATTAAATTTTATTAGTTTAAATTTAATGGTGGGAAAAAAGTGGGATTTTTTAAATAATAATGTAGCTGTCGTCTAGGCTTTAGGATAAATTACCAATATCTGACAACTGTAATAAATATTAAAAATTCTCCTATGAAAATAAACAAAAGTTGAATAAATTTTTTTTATGTAATATTTGAATCTCAAGGACCCCAGGCATATAGTTTTGGACCCAAGGGGTCCAGAAACCTCAATCAGAAACCACCGTTATAAGTCGTCTTAGTCAAACTTTTATCAAAAAAGGAAATAGACTTGGCATATCTACTGGAGAATAAACATCATCAAATTTGGTAATATAAAAATTTCTTTCAATATTTACTCTAAAAAATATGAATCAAAATATTGCCCTCAATTAATTTTTTGGTGCGGTCATTTTCAGAAAATTGATTTACAATTTACACAATATTTAAGAAATATTTACATTAATGAAAAAAAACCTTCATAGTCGTTAATATAATTGAAATATACGGATTAATAATCTAATAATAACAAACCATTGGTTCAACTGTATCACTTCCCGGTAAAGACGGAGAAATCTTTTACTTCAATAAAGGGTCTATATTTAAGCTTAATACCTTTAAATTATTCACTATATTCCCAACCTTCGTTTCTTTATCCTAGTTAAAATGATAAAACAACTAAATAAATTCGGATGCCATATGTAAAGAATAAATTGATTCCGCTTCATGGTTCATAACTGAAAAAATAATGTTTCTTGTCAAATCGCATTTTCCTAAATCGGCGAGGAATAATTTAGATTCGATAAGTTGGTGTGCTGTTTTGCAACTATTTTTAATAAGAAATAATATAATATAATACACTGGAATTCCAGTAAACATTAATTGTTCAGATTCAGGTAAATATTGCATCATTCCTTCAAATTCTAAATCACTACTTTCTGTTGAAAAGGTACCTAATTAAATTAAAAACTTATTCATTTCTAAAATACTGTTTATGACGGACCTCGTACTAATATTTAAAAGGTGAATTAAAAATGACGCTGAAATATTTAGGAAAATCTAGATAACGTTGAAATGTAAAATAAAATATGAACTTGATGAAACGTGCAAGTTATATTTGGTTTTATGATATGAAACGTCTGATCAAAAAGAGAACCAAATAAGTGTGGCGCTCTAAGTTTTATTGTGAATTATAATAAAAAACGCACGCCTTTCTGAGACTATTGCCTAATCCAACAATCTTCATATTACAATCAAGAAACAATGAAAACGGAAGCATGGATTCAATACTATTGACACTTATTTTCATATCACAGAAATGTTTCACTATAATTGAGACAAAAATTATAATAATACTTTAAATTACAATGGTAATCAAAATTAACCAAGTTTGTAATGTAATTTTCATTATTATATCTAAATGAAAATAGAAATATATACGACGTAGGTACTTTAATTCAATAACATATTTATAATTGTCACTATTAATAACTGAAGAAATAATAGTGAATGTCGGATAAACATTGAACATTTTATTTGCAATCTAAATCAATTCAAATTATAAATTGAAAAATCTTACAGATTTTAATATACCAATCACATAATTTGCAAACCCCTGTCTGTGACTTGTGTATATTATTGTAATTCCGTTTTGGTTTTGATTACGCACAATAAAAGTTGGATTCTGCATGTTGGGAAAATATGGACTACAAAGTTATATTTCTATATCGAAAAATTACGTCATGAAATTATGAACATCATCCAAACACATGATAAATCCACTTAAATCGCGTCCAATTACTGAATTATTTGTTAAAACATTTTATAAGTATACCTTCAATAGTATCTTTGAATCCATTATTTACCAAGAAACCTTTTAATAATACATTTTAAGGTAATAAAATTACAGTGAAAGTTTTTTCCACATTTTTCCATTAAGATATCCTATAATGCTGTTTTAAAGAATTTAAATTTCGAACCCGATCTAATTTTGTAATTTTTGTCATCGCATTAATTATATTTATAAGTAAAGATTCACAGTATTTCCTATCGTGTTCAAAGTTATCGAAGGCAATGCCAATATCACTTATTATTTCTGTCCAAACATTCTCACCAAAAGATGACATTATAAAGTTGCGAATTCCGTCTAAGATAATCCCATACATATTGTAAAAATGAAAATCCATGTGAATTAAAGAATGAGAGCAAATTAATTTAATTATTTCCGTCACTAATACAATATGAAATAAAAACATAGATATTGACAAACGGATGCGTAAACCAATGAATATTATAAATATTTAATTTTTTTATAAAAACAATTGATCCTGTTGAGATTATCAAAACTCAGTCGATCGTAGTTTACAATGCATTTGACTACAAAACATTGTAAATTCATATCGTTTTCACATAAATTATCAAATTTGGTAAAGAGAATTGGGTTATGGATAAAATCAATGTCGTCACTTAAAGAGTACTCCGACATGTCGTTCAATTTAGATGATTCTCCTTTAAATATGTGTAATTTATTTACATTATTGTATATTCGTTTAATCTTTTCTAAAATACGTTGTGCTTTAAAATAATACATACTTTCAGTGGATTGAGATGCTAAACCCTCCACGCTATATATATTTGGAGTGTCTTTTTCATGGTTTTCATTATCCTCAACGATAAGCTTATTATTTTTAATATTTACAAGTTTCACGGTTAAATAATCAGATACATTTACATGGTCTTGTTGGGAAACATATCGGAAAGAGGTTGTAATGTCCCATATGGCATCGCATCCAGGGTCAACTGAAAACTTTAAATCAGATTCCTTGATTGTTTTGATGGGTGTGTACGTTTCTTTAATTGATACATTCTTGTAGAGAGCAATTATAGGTTCGAAATGACTATTGTGGTAAAACAAATATATAGGGTTTCTATAACATTCAGTATTTGGGTGAAGGTATGGAGAGTATATACCACGAAATGAATTTTTGGAAATATCGTTTCCACTAGCATCTTTTACCATTTCCTGTGAATAAACAATAATGCATCGTTTCAACATATTGGACAATATAAAAACATGTATTGGTTCCAAACTATAGTAAACTGGGTAGGATTCCTTACTTTTCGGTTCACATTTTGATAAATTCACCACGTTATCCCACTCTAGTTTCCATTCTGATTCAGATAAAATAAAATCAATCTAAATATAATTACAAATACAATCCAAAAAACAAAGTTACTGATCTATAATTGTGTAACTCGTCGAATTTCCATCTTCTGTAAAGTGAAGGCGCAATGTTTTTCATATATTGGTAAAGGCTCTTCCTGAGAGTTAACTGTACATCGTTTACACCCCAAAGAGCTAACAATAGATACAATTATCGCAAAATATAAATTTCTTACAAATAGATATGGCGTGTAGTAAACAATTTCCATCGTCTTTATTCAAAACGGGAAGCATATAAGGTATTCTGTCGTCGTCAGCGTGTTCGTTTAATTTCACTATACAAAATATTATATAGGAATCCTGATTATTAAAACACAACACATATACACTATATCAGGCATTCTCAACCTTTTTTTAGAATCGCCACCCTAAGACTATAATTCAAAATAAAAATCACATATTTTTAGATTGATAAAATTTACTATACTAAGTATTTTCAATTACCTTTTAGTATCAAGTTGTTACTTTTACTCAATTTTTTAAAGAATCGATCCATAGAATCAATAATTATCTTAAAAAATTGTGATACTTTTGTATGTTATTTTAGCTATGAAATTTAAGGAAAGGACTTATACATTTTAATCAAATGACGAAAAATAATTTTAATTAAATTATGTATTTTGTGAAATAAAATAAAAATTTTACACCAGATTAGAAAATCGCTCCCCAAGGGGCGATCCACCCACCGTTCAAAAGTCATGCACTATATCAGAGGTGGCAAATGGTCTTTTCGTGCTAAAAATGCACACTTGACGTATTTTTTAACAAACTTCAAAAAATCTACACCTTTTGAAATGATATTTCAAATGCTTACTTATATAAAGTAATTTAATTTATTTTTTTGTTAATTAAAAATATATGTCTGTGTATTTATTTAGTCCTTCAAGGTCAAAAACTTCAATTATCCTTTTAAATATCAAATAATAATAACTAGCAAATATTTTAATTTGCCCATGCATAAAATCTGATTATTAACTATTTCAATTAGACGTAAAATTTATATTTCATTGCAGAACAGAGCAACTACAAAATTTAAATTTAAAAGTCATTTTAAAAATATGTCCATTATTTATAGTTTTAATAAAGTTATAAAGATTTGAAATATTTCGCGTCTTCACAATTCCAACATTTTAACATGCTTTAACTACAGACATAAATAATAATTTCAATTTGTATCGTATGTTGAATAAGCCCAAAGGGGTCGATTATTGCGAACCACTGCTCAGTACTCATCAGAATTCTTACTACCAACTTTAAATCTTTATTGTGAACCTCAAGGTTAGGTCTAATAATGCAGTTTTAATTACATTTTAATATCAGCAAGTTTTAATTTATTTAAGAAACTAGCAAAGTCAAAAATGTAACTTTTTGATTAAAATATTTTAAATTGCCCCTAAATAAAATAAGATTGAAACTTTTCAATTTGAAGTAAAATGATATATTGCACACCGCCGAGTTTGTGCACCCTGGTCTATATCTTCCCAATCAAGAGAAATAGGTAAAAATCTCTTAAATTGATTCTTTCGGGTTTTTTAATTTAACATTTATTTATATTTAATATTTTTTGAATACTCAATTTAAAAAAATGAGGTTACCTTATACATAAAATTTCGTCAAAGCCCCTCGAATAATCTTAGCACGGTAGGTTCAACCCTGATTAGATTATCAATTATTCATAACAAGATTATTTAAAAAATAAGAAAATTAAAAATGGTTAAAACAGATAATTAATTTTTAAATTTGTTTCTTTGATGAAATTTTAATTAACATAAACATTAACAATTACACTTTACAATGTAAAGTTTACATGAATATATGCATACAATTATATTACTGAGCAGTATTATATATAAGATACCGTTGACACCCTATTCATTAGGGCCTAATGTACACCATTGTTTCGCAACATTTATTATTTGTTATATTGGGTACTCACTGGATTTTTTTAAGCATCCACCCTAGGATGCATTAGAAACTATTTGCAAAATTAAAATACATTTATCTAAATCAGTTGACATAAACTTTTTGGTTCTACCACTAGAGACCCTCCACATATAAAATCTGCAGATTACAAAAAAAAATATTATTATGAATATTAGTCAATTATATTATACAATTAGCTTAGCCTCACAAATATCGGAATTAACAGTAAAATAGAAAAGTGTGATAAAAAGTTCACTAATCTAGAAACGATCATATGATAAATCAGGCGCCCTATCAAAAAATCGTAAAATCACATTATCGTAGTTTTTTGATCGCAAATCAAAAAATCGTAAAAAAATAAACTTCATAACTAAACTAAATATCATAAATTGAATTGGATAAAAAATATTCTCTGGTGTAAACACCATAGAATATTTTTATTTTTTTTGTAATATGGTTTGTAGGTATAATATATATTATATATATTGATGTTAGCACTATTTGTAAACTTTGCTCAGCTATTGCTATTTTATCTCTTATCATTGGATCGTTTAGTCCATTTGATTCTTTTAGTTTATCAATGTTTAAATTGTAATCGTTTACCAATTCATTCTTTTTTGAATTGATGTAATTTTCTTCCATTTCATTAGTTTCGAATATGGACCATATAAATTTCCCAGTTGCATTCGATTTATTTATTATTTTTATTGGAGTCTGGCGGGAACTCGTTACATATGTATCTGACATTTGTATTTTGTCGTGTTCTAAGCACAGTTTTTCTTCATACCCTTTTCCCACAACGTATATTTTTGTTGTTTCACCTGTATCATAACGTAAAACAATTTTGCTTTTAAACGTTTTAGCAGAATTAGGTTGAAATGTAAATTCAATTTG
>LWCA01000584.1:0-23433 GCA_001642005.1 Intoshia linei | reverse complement strand
GCAAATTGAATATTTTCAAAATATTCATATGGTGGAAGGGTGTACTTTTGATATAAAAATTCGTTCACACCCCTAGTGAATAAACAATTTAACAGCGTACAAATAATAGTTATTTCATTGTTTTTTAAAAAATAAAATTATTTTCTTTATAAAAACATATCTAATTATTTTGAATTTGATCAAATAAAAAGATAACTATAAAATATTTATCGTGATACATGTTTCAATAGTGTCACGTAATAATAAACAATTTTATTGATGTTTAAAACTTACTATAACGCGATTTACGATAACAACACAAAATTAGTGTGCGTTATGGTAAGACTACTTGTTATAAGAAATAGCATTTTAATAGATTTAAAAAAATAAGGTTAACATGAAGTTATTTTGAAAAACAACCAGTAATACATTGTATATTGAATAATTATTATTTAAAAATAAAATATGTGTAATTTAAAAGACAAAATTGCATTAATAACGGGTAACAATGATTTAATCTAAATTATAAATTGATGAAAGGTTCCAGTTCTGGAATAGGGAAAGGTACAGCTTTAGAATTTGCAAAATTGGATGCAAAATTAGTAATCACTGGCAGAAATTTGGATGCTTTAAATGTAGTTCAAAAATTATGTCAAGAACTTTCTCCATCCGGTTATAAACCATTAATCGTTGTTGCAGACTTGGATAAAGATGAAAATATTGTCATTTTAATGAACAAAACGATCGAGAATTATAATGGTTTGGATATATTGGTAATTTGAAAATTTAAAATGTCAATTTTACAATTATACTTTTGAAATCATTAAACTTAAATCTAGATTAATAACGCTGGTATAAGTAGTAAGGGTTTGATTGAAGATACTGGTTTGGATCAATTTGATAAACTAATAACAACCAATTTGAGGTACGCTAATCGATTGCAATTAATAAATTAATACTTAGAAGTGCATATTACTTGACACATTTAGCTGTACCTCATTTAAAAAAAACGCATGGGAGCATTATTAATGTTTCAAGTATACGTAGTTCAAAACCGGTAAATTTAATATATGCTGGTGTTCAATAAGTAGTCAATTTTCCAATAAAACTCTTAACCTTAATCAAGGGTCACTAAAGGAAACAATCACGTTTAATTTATGAGAATTCAATCAAAAATACTATCAAAATTATATTTCAAGTTTAGTTTTTTAATATCACATTATTAACATTTTCATTATTATATTTATTATCATTATCAATAAATCAAGTTAAATAATTACATTAATTTTCACCTACAATACAACTGTAATTCAGGAAAGTTTAGATTATTGGAGGTGCAGCATATTGTATATCTAAGGCGGGAATGGATCAATTAACTAAATGTTCTTCGCTGGGTTATACTTTTTATAATCATAAATACATACACAACCCAACCTACTATGCTCGAGATTATGATTCGAAACTCAAAAATAAAAAATGAGGTTATAATTTTTTTCTGAAACTATGTCATGATAACCTTAACACCCTGCACGCGCTTGGATTTGACAGTTATGAAATTGAAAAATAAATAACATTAATAATACATTTTTTTCAATTTAAATGTGCAATTTAGGAAATGAGGATCCATTTTACAAAAATTTCGCGGAGGTTAGAAGATATTTTCGGGACGCTAGGTTGGGTTATGAATAAATATATTGTATATTACATATATACATACATATACATTGTATTATTATTTATTTATTGTATATTATTATTTTATATATTATTATACATTATATATAATGTATGAGTAATTTCAGTTTTTTATTTTTAATTTGGAGGTCCCAGATAAAATATATAAATACTAAAATGCTTTTTTGACAGTGAAGTCGTCACTTATTCAGATTGAAATTTTTTTTTGTACAGGATACAACTGTACCACCTGTAAATTTTTTTAAATTCTAGGGCTGTTTTCATAAAAAAAGGGTAATTTGTGGTTTTGGCTTTGAAAATATAATTTTTTTAAATTTAAATTTATGATAATGTTTATGATTTTAAAATCCGTATTAGCGTATATATTTTTTTAACTTTTCAACTCGTTTGATTTTGAAAAAAAAAAGGACAATTGGGGTTTTTGACCCATAAGATGTGAGTTTAGGAGGTTGAAATTTATCTTATTATCACCCGGAAAAAACTGTAATTGAAATGTGGACTTTATAAAATTTAAGACTGGTAGTTATTGAAATAAAGTGGAACACACACACAAACAAATATTGCGTAGTACAATGTAACATCTAAAAAAACGTATAAATCAATTGAAAAAATAGTACGATAAAAAACAACTCATTATACATTTTGGCGATCCTGGAATGTAATTATGTAATTTTAATGTAAGTGTTTAGAATTAGCCAAATATGGAATTAGAGTTAATTCAGTCAAGTATAGTTCGAATAAAAAATTTTTTAAAATATGAATTAGTCCAGCTTTAATTAAAACCCAAATAAGTACTAGGACAGGAGAATCGGATGAAGATTACGAAGAGGTAAATTTAAACATTTGTATGTATAGTATATTATTTTTATAGAGACTTTCCAAATGTAAAGAAACGTACCCATTAGGAAGGCACGGTGTGCCCAGAGAAGTTGCTACAGCTATTTCCTTTTTAGCCGATCATGATAGCTCCTCTTTCATTACTGGAGAGATTTTAATTATTGACGGTGGAAGGCAACACACTTTAAAATAGAAACAAATAGAATTACATTAATTCCAAAAATTATAATTTAAATTTAAATGCCTTTATTGAAATATTGGTATCCAAAAAATACAATGTATTATAAACATTTATTTCCTTTATTTATATAAAGTTGAATGTCTGTGTGTTACCCTTTATTTAAAAAATTAACAATCGTAGAATTTCAAAAAAACTATCGAATAGTTTTTTTCGGGTCGTGTTTATGTATACAATGTATATTTCATCATCCAAAATTGAGTCCTTCAGAGTCAAACCCAACTTGTCTTCTTTTCTTTTTTTAAAAAAAATCAACCCAAAAATTAAAAAAAACAAATTATTGGATAGTTTTTAAAATCATCAGTATTATCATAAATCACAACCTCAAAAAGCACTTTGGTATTCATTTATTTTTATTTAACACATATAAAACACAAATTATCTATATAAATATAGATTTATCAAAGGATAAAATAAGGGTAAACTGTGTAAAGTAAATGACTATATATTCACAATTAAAAAAGTTAGTCCAGGTTTAATAGAAACGAATATACACCTGATGGAAGGATTACCTGAAGCTGAATATAGAGAGGTTTTTATATTTTTTAAATTGCATTGAATTTTAAATAAAGAAATTAGTACCTTAGTAAATCTAAGGATAAATACCCAATAGGTAAACATGGCCAACCAGGGGATGTGGTATCGGCAATATCGTTTTTGGCAGACAACGATAAATCTTCCTTTATAACCGGAGAATCTTTGTTCATTGACGGTGGAAGACAACACACTCTAAAATGATTACAACTAAAACCACTTGTACAATGTACAACCATGAATCTTTATTATTTGACACAATTAAATAAATTGTTAAAAACATAGAAATATATTAACGTGTAAATATATTATTTTGTGTGTTATTTGCTATTATAATATACAACAGTTCAACTGTTACATAATTGAGTATGTAGTTCACAGGTTTCGTGGTTATTGTAAATATTAACATTAAATATATTGCGTAATACGTATTTTTAAATAATGGCACAAGTAGAACCATTCCCACAATACCAACCTCCACCAGGACAAACTACAGTAATAGTTCAGAATAATGTTCGACCATCCAGTTATTTAGCGTTTGCTATATGTGTTACAATATGTTGTAACATTATATTTGGTTTATTATTTACATTTTTGTATAATGATTATTTTTTTATATATATATTTAAACATTAGGAATTATTGCAATCATATTCTCTGTCATGTCTTCGTCTGCTGCTGACGACAATAATATGGAAGACGCAAGAAGAAATGGCAAAATTTCTTTAGCGTTTTCACTGAGTGGAATTTTGATTACAATCATTGCATTGATTGTCGGCATATACTTTATTTATGTGTATACAACTCAATTAATTGGAACGGCCTTTCAAGAAGTCGATACAATTACTGGCCAAATTGGCAGTTTATCTGGACAGCTCGATGGTAGTCTGGCGGGACAACTTGACGGTAGTGGTACGATCAATACTGATTTGTCTCAGTTCCTTTAATTATATAAATATATTTTACATATACATGTATAAATGTATACACCCATCTTATTTGTATCATCTTTGAAAATAATTATTTTTTTTATATACTGATTTTATCAATTGAGCTTTAATTGGTCAAATTTTATTCGTGTCAACCAATCAAATGTACTACATTACATAGGGACCTCCACTTTGAATCATTAAATTGTTCGTTATATATAATTACATTATTCAACACAGAAAAATCCTCCACTCTAGAAACACAATAAATAAATAAAAGATAAATGATTAAATTAAATTTATAGATAAAGGGATTTCTACTTAAATCCTAAATTAAAGTATTATTAAAATTAAAAATTTATTATAATTTTTTAATATGGCGATTGACTAGAAAATCATCTTCGATCGACAGGTTGGGCATTCCTGCAATATACTAATGGACGAAATATTTGGAATTAATATTTTGAAATTTTTTTTAATCAGATCAGATTTTCAGAAAACATGTTGTGTATTTTGAAATCCGATTGGGACCACTGATTTGTGGCTTAATTTTAAAAAAAATTAAATTAAAATGTATTTTAAATTAAACTGTAACAAAATCATCTAGCACACGTGGCATGCCTTCCTCCATCAACAGGTATCGTAGCACCAGTAATAAACGACGATGCAAAGTTATCTGATAAAAATGCTATAGCAGAGGCAGCTTCACTAGCTTGGCCAACTCTCCCTAGAGGATGAGTACTTTTCGAATGTTCCAAAAACTGAATAATGGAATAATTATAACTTATAAAATTTGAAGATTTTATTTTTGTACCTTTGTGTATTGTTCCTCTGACATACCTCCTCTTTTGTGTACATTGCTGATGATTACACCAGGACTAAAATTTAATTAAAGATATCAATGTCTTACTTGATGGCATTAACTCGAATTTGATATTTTGCCAGTTCTATGGATAATAAAAATTGTCTGTATATTTAAACTTGAAATTACCTAAAGCGGCGCATTTTGTCATTTGATCTATCGCTGATTTTGATAGACAGTAACTCATTATGCCGGGAAACTATATTTTTTTATAAATAAATCAATTATTTTACTTTTACCGATCTTATACCAGTAACACTAGACACATTTACTATGTTACCTTTTGTTATTTTCAAATGAGGTATCGATAATTGTGATAAATAAAATACTGATCTACAAATTAATAATAATTTTTGTTATTCAAATAATAGATACCGCAAATTAATATTCATTATATTGTCGTATTGTTCCAAAGATTCGGTTTCAAGTGAGCCTGTGCCGATTATCCCGGCACAGTTTACCTTTTTTAAATATTTAATCAAATATAAAACGGTATCGCTCTAATTTAACCTCATAATTTTTTTCAATTCACCAAGATCGAACCGTACCTGATATCTCTCTTTGGGTCGTTGTTTTTGAAAATTGAAAATTAAAAAATTTTTAAGTATATTTTTGAATATCAACTTTTTTTGTGACAAATTTGACTCTAGTTCCAGACCTATGGAGAGATGGTTGAGCTATATAGCATTATACATCGGTTTGTGGTTTTTAGGGGCTTTTTTTTGATGAACGGTGATCTCGAGTTTGGTAAGTTCGGATCTGAGTTCGCTTTAATTTTTTTCATGTAATGAGTACATTATTTTATTTTTTATTATCAATTTCCTTTTCAAAAACTTTTCCTTTCTTAATTGTAAAAAAATAAAATTATCGGTCGTTATGTGTCGGTAAATGACAAGGTTTTACATTGGAATAAAATATATTCTCAGATATTTTGATTAAACTAAAATTAAAGACTATATTACAAAAATTGGACAATACGGCGAGAGGCGTGAAGAGGGGCTAGGTGGGCCTAATGAGGAGATAATTAAATGTAAAAAAATTACTAGAATGTCAAGTTGGTCGTAATGATAAATCACTTTTGAAATTAAATTTTCAATGTCAGCTTTTAAAGCCATGTCTGCGACAATGACTAGTGGTTTCAATTTATCTTTCGACAACTCTATACATTTATCGGATACAATTTTTAAAGCGTCTTTATTTCGACCAGTTATAGCTAGTCGTACCCCTGACCTTGCAAATAGAAAGGCAGTGGCTTCACCAATACCAGAGCTTGCTCCTACAATAAAATTAATTAATTTATTTGTTAAGTTAAAATTGGGATTTATCATGTACCTGTTATTAAAGCTACTTTATTAGGTAATGAACACATTTTGACTAAAGATTTAAATTAAAAATGTATGAAAATGATATATTTATATATGCAGACTATCGATATTTACAATAATACCATCAAGAGTTGAATGAACAGTATATAAATATACACTTGTGTGTATTTATATATAATTATATACAGTTTTCTTTAAAGTATACATTTATTTTTATATTTTACAAATCGTGTTATAAATTCAAGTTATTATCGACCAAGAGTGGGATTACCGCAGCAATCCCACTTTGATTTACATTTGTACTAAGGTGATTCATATTTTGAAAATGTAAGGTTTTAGAATAGAATTTAACATTTAAAACAAAAAGCGTCCCAGAATTTATGTTTTTTTAATTTTCTAGTGGTGTTTTATTTAAAAAAAGAGAAATAAAAAAATTGTGGTTTTGACCTGAAGATTCACAATTTCTGTAAATTAAATTTACAATAACATCACTCTTGGAAAAATGTATTGAAAATTGGTTTTTTTAAATGGTAAGGGTGTTAATCTTTTTAATAAGTGTAACACACATATACAATGTATATTAAACATTCAATTTTATCTTCGAATATAGTTTAAAAATGATGTTAATGTAAAACAAGACCGAGATTGTAGGCGATCGATTGGAAAGTAATTTAGAGATAAAAATATTATCCATTCCGGTGGATATGGTGATGATGACATGATGGACTAAAAATTGGTCCCATGTGAAAATCGTTAAATATTTAATTGTATATTAGTACATTTTTTAAATTTAACAAAATTTTTATTCAGATAGGTATCATATATAGTATGTATATAGGTATATAGTTTGTATCAGAATACTGAAACTAGCTCTGGCGAACAAAACTTTTAAAAATACTGACAAATGGATATGAACGGGCTGAGTTAAAAATTGTGTATAATGTTCAACATAAGTAACATTTTTCGTGGAAATGGTAGAGACGTCACTATACTAAATTCCAACATATTAATATATACAAGCTAATTATATTTAACGGAATTCCTCGCTAACGGAAAAAAATTCCTGAATAACTAAATTTTTCTGAATTATAAAAATTCCGTTAAATTATAATTTAAAATGACTAATATTATAATTATACTATAGATTTTTCGGTACAAATTAAAAGACTTAGATTATAAAACATTTTATTTTTTTCTTAATTAACCTTTTCACTGTCTGTGTATTCTATACTATACACAGCAATTTCACTTTACACGTCTGTGTATTCTACGATATACACAGCATAATTTTGAAAAACTTTATTCTTTTATTTTCATACATTTTCACATAGGTAATTTAAAAATAATACAAGTTTAAATTAAGACATAAATTCCAGACGTGTGTTGATAATACATAAAATTGCATCAGACAGTGAAAAGGTTAATGATCATAATAATGGTTAATTATTAGAGTAGCGTAATCGGGTGTATAACTTATAAAAATGAAGTTATAAATACATTTCGTAACGAGATAATGATATTAAATACTAGCAGTAACTTCAATAGTTTACTACTAGAAACTTATACCAAACATTATATTTTATGTAGAGAATGAATTAACATAATATATTCATTCTAGAATGATTGATGATAACGATAGTTACATTAATGTTCCTCTATCGTTACTATTAGTTATATGAAATGAAATGACCTACAAATATTGATTAAGTGGAATGAAAATCAAACTATTTTCATTTTTTCATTGGTTCTAATGCAGGGGTGCACAACCTGCGGCCGTGAGAGCGTTTTTGTATGGCCGTGGGAAATTCATGTAATCATAATGCAATATATCATTTTACTTAAAATAGAAAAGTTTAAATCAAATTTTATTCAAGGGAAATTTAAAACATTTGAATCAAAGTTAAATTTTTTACTTTGCCCTAGTTTCTCAAATTGGCTTTAAGATTTGGAAATGTCAAAACAACTTCGTTTAAAATGATACAAAATACTTATGTATTTTGTATTATTATAATTATAATTGCCATATATAGTTGCCAGAAAGTGTGTAATGTTACACATTTCTATAGATGTGATTAATGTGAAATGATTAAGATAAAGTTGTCAGAAAAATACCTACTATCACTTTTAGTTTATTTGAAATAAGTTTTAAGCTGAAAATTTTTATTCGTCATCATAGATAAATAGTTTATTAAAAAGTTTATTTTGTGTAAAATATACTAAACTATTAAATTTATTATCAATCATGAAAAAGAGACGTACTTTATCAGATGAGAAAAGGAGTTTTAATTCCAATTGGGAATTGAATTATTTTATGATTGAGACTACCAACCATACTATGGTATGCCTCATATGCGAACAAGTTATCAAAACAATAAAAGGTGACAACGCAAAACAGCACTATTGACGCCATTTAAACGACAGCGATGCAAAGATGGATGGAGATTCACGAAAAACTTGTATAGAGAATTTAAAGAAAAATTTTAATCAGCGCAAAATCACTTTCTACAGATTTTTAAGTCTACCGAATATGCGTGTCGAGGCTTCATATAAAGTGGCGAATATTCTTGGTGTTGCAGGAAGATCATATATGGATGGTGAAATTGTGGAAACAGTTAAATTAATTAACCCAGGCAAAGAAAGCGATTTCGCCGAAATTCCTCTCTCACGTGTAACAATTCAACGTCGTCAATGTTCTATCTCCAAACAACTTAAACAATCGCTAATTACAACAGTATTAAATTCAAAATCTATTTTCTCATTAGCCGTTGATGAATCGACCGATATATGTGACTCGGCACAATTACTGATATTTGTTCGTAGCTTATCCTCAGATTTTATAACACATGAAGACCTTTTATCAATGGAGACATTACGTGGAATCGCATGTGGGGTAGACATATTTGAAGCTGTAAAGAAATCCTGTCGAGATTCAAATCTAGACATGAAAAATCTGAGGGGCATTTGTAGTGACGGCGCTCCTGCTATGATTGGTAGAAAGCAAGGATTCGTTGCACGTTTGACTGAATATGTTGGTGTAAAATACAAAAATAAAAGTGTGACAAATATTCACTGTATAACCCACCAAGAGGCACTCTGCGCTAAATCAACGGATTTTAGTGACACATTGGACAAAGTAAAACAAATAATAATATATATACGAAGCAATTCCATACGACACTGCCAGTTTCGTGCTATTATCAATGATAGTAAAATATCTGTTGAAGATGTTTTATACCACGTCCCAGTTCGTTGGTTATCTCAAGGTGAAACAATGCGTCGTGTATTGAATCTTTGACTTGAAATTTAGAATTTTTATAAAGGTAAAGATAAACAGTGTCCACTTGATGATACTAAATTCCTTGTTTCCTTGGCCTTTCAGGTTGATGTTTTCACTTATATCAATAACTTAAATTAGTGTTTGCAGGGTAAAAATATGAACGTCTGCCTAATGTACCGCAAAATTCAAGACTTTATGAATAAGTGTCGTTTTCTCCAGGGTAACATCATGAAAAAACAATACTTTCATTTACCAAAGTTATACTATTTCATCAAAGAAAAAATCATTGATGAGAAGGATATCCCTACTAGTACATTCGCTTCTGTGTTTGACTTAATTTTACTAAACTTTGAAGATTGATTTGGAGAACTAAAAATTATCACAAATATATTAAAACTAGTTTTGGTTCTTTTTATGTGTGATATTGACAGCGCTCCTTTTGAATTACGTATTTATGTGAGTCAGCGTTTTCTTTCATGAAATATTTGAAAAATCAATACAGATTACGCTTAAAAGACTCAAACTTAGACTCATCATTGAGATTGATGCGCTCTCTAATTCCGGTCGATTTTAAAATGTTGGCGAAAGACAAACAAAATCAAGGCAGTCACTGATATCTTAATTATTAATATATATTTATTTTTATTGTGTTTATGTCTTCTACTCTAATTTATCAACTAATCGGTTTTTAATGGAACAATTTAGTGTTGGNATATATTAATTATAAATATATAATTATAAACAGTGTCTACTTGATGATACTAAATTCCTTGTTTCCTTGGCCTTTCAGGTTGATGTTTTCACTTATATCAATCACTTAAATGAGTGTTTGCAGGGCAAAAATATGAACGTCTGCCTAATGTACTGCAAAATTCAAGACTTTATGAGTAAGTGTCGTTTTCTCTAGAAGAACATTATGAAAAAACAATACTTTCATTTACCAAAGTTATGCTATTTCATCAAAGAAAAAATCATTGATGAGAAGGATATCCCTACTAGTACATTCGCTTCTGTGTTTGACTCAATTTTACTAAACTTTGAAGATAGATTTGGAAAACTAAAAAATATGACAAACATTAAAACTAGTTTCGGCTCCTTTTATGTGTGATATTGTCAGCGCTCCTCTTGAATTCCAAATGGAATTGCTGGAAATTAAAAACGATGAATTGATAAAGAATAAATTTAATGAAAACATTGACCTGGTGGAGATATGGAAGTTTGCATTTGCATATTCTTCACTTCGTGAGTTAGCTCGGAATATTCTCGTTCTCTTTGGCAGTACGTATTTATGTGCGTCAGCATTTTCTTCCATGAAATATTTGAAAAATCAATACAGATCACGCTTAAAAGACTCAAACTTAGAATCATCATTGAGATTGATGCTCTCTCCAATTCCGTTCGATTTTAAAATGTTGGCGAAAGACAAACAAATTCAAGACAGTCACTGATATCTTAATTATTAAATATTAATATATATTTATTTTTATTGTGTTTATGTCTTCCACTCCAATTTATCAACTAATCGGTTTTTAATGGAACAATTTTGTGTTGAATTTTTGTGCGGCCGTAGTATCGATGAGTAAAGTAGCTTTGCGGCCAAAATGGTGGGAAGGTTGTGCACCCCTGTGGTAGAGTATGAGACGGCATTGCGTAATGCTGATAAAAATTAGAAATCATTGCCGAAATATTATTTTTCACTTTTTTATTCATTTAACGATAAATTTTTTTAGGTACCCCAAAAAATTGCTGTGTACCCCGTTGAGAATGGCTAATATAGAGTATGGTAACAGTTTTACAGGCAAATTATGTTTTTAATTAAAAAATAAACCTTTCCCACAAAAAGCATAATGGTTCCAATCCCAACCTGCTGCATCTAAAATGACAATGAATATTTGAAAACGTTAATTTTGACAAAAAAATAAATATTACATTTTCATAAAACATGACATAATAAACCTCGAGTCATGGGCCGTTTTCTAAATGTTTGATTGTAAAACTCTCGTTACTGGCTCATTAAAAAAATAAAAGAAATACAAATGTACTAAACTTGAAATTCAGAATTACATACTATCAGAAACGCATTATAAATAATTTCCATGTCTGTTTTAAAATATATACAGTCAAAATCTCATTTAACGAATGTCGAAATTTTATTTTCTATATAAATGCCTAAATATCTGGTATTTAACGAATTTTTGATTAACGAACGCGTAAATTCAATATTATTTTATTTTTTTAGTAGTTTTTTAAAAATATTGTTATAGTTTTATGGCTTTAAATATTAGATCGACTCTTTTAAGAAGTCATGGAATCTTTTTATATATATAAAATTATAATAAATTATCAATGTAAGATATTATTCGTGTCCGTTCACAATATTGTAAATCAAAATGTCATATTTATTTTGTTTAAGTTTAAATTAAATAATTCATTAACTAGTTCATTTAATTTAGACTACAGACCCAAGTTAAAACTGAAATATTAAGATACCATATTACAAAAAAATGAAAATATTCTAGTGTTCACACCAGAGAATATTTTTTATCCAATATTAATTTATTATATTTAGTTTAGTTATGAAGTTTATTTAGTAACATAGTTACACTACTAAACTTCAATTTCCATACACAAAATATATTATTAACTAAATATTAATTACAAAATTTCATTAAATATTTAATATATTTGGCGTTATATTACTTATTTTTTGCGATCTTTTAATTTACGTAGTGCGACCAGAAGTACTTTTCAAAACTAAATAAACTTATAAATTGAAATTTAACTTAAATTTTCATTTTTCTAATCAAAAATTAATCAAAAACATATTTTGTTTCTAAGCAATAAAAGTACTACTTTTAGTACGACAAAAATATGGTCAGCCTAATTTACTATCAAAAAACTACGTTCTTTTGATAGTGCGCTGATATTATTATAATAAAAAGTTTAATTATATCTTCATATTAAATATAATTTTGATAAATTTAAGACATGTGTGCAGTAGCACATTTCTAATATTTTCGTTAAATTCATTTAACGAATATGCCATTTTAACGTTTTGCAATTTTTATAAATGAGATTTTGACTGTAACAGTGTTTCCCAAATGCCGGTCCTTAAAATTTAAAATTTTTACGGTCTGCGAAATAATTTTAAAAAAATTAATTTACTAATTAAATGTTAATTTATTACGTTTTTATAGATTTTTTTTTAAATGTTGCATTGTAATATCGATTAAATGGTCCGCGATAAATTTTACAATTCATTACCGGTCCGCCGTGGAAAAAATGTGGGACATCTGATATACTTATGTATATTATAATTATAATTTAAGAAAGTTAATAATACAAAACATACACATCTCTAACCCTGAAAGTTTGATATCTTGATTGTATAGCGCCAGCCAAAACATACTTAATTTTTGGGTGTTTTATCTAAAATTTAAATTACTTTAACTATTTAAATTTTTTACAATAAAAAGCATACTGTAATATCCTTTATTAGTTTATACATATCTTCAACTTCATCTTTGTCATTTGGCGTATAGTTTAAATTCTTATCTACAGCACTCCCGCTTATTGGGGCCCTATATAAAGGAATTCCCATAGCTTGACCATACAAATCTATCAATTCATGACCAACCGTTTGGTACATATAACTTGAAATATCATCTAATAAATAAATAAAAAAATATGTAATATAAATCATTCACTGGAAACTCAGATTTTTCTATAATAAAAATTACCTTCTGGATCATGAGGCGGGTATAAATTAGCTAAAGCAACTATTTTAACTTCCGGTTTTAATTCGAGGCATTTCATTATATTGAACGTACTATCTTTACCTCCACTAAAATAAATAATCA
Source organism: Intoshia linei (assembly GCA_001642005.1). Lineage (NCBI taxonomy): Eukaryota > Metazoa > Orthonectida > Rhopaluridae > Intoshia > Intoshia linei. The sequence continues at coordinate 9,897 of LWCA01000584.1, read as the reverse complement.
ATAATAAATAAAATACACTAATTAGCGTGAAATAATGGTGGATAGAATTCATGAAATTCAATATTTTTGATAATTATTATGTCAAAGATTACCTAAAAATGTGAATTTCAACAATAACAAATTAAAAATTGAAATTTTCAACCAAAAGATTAAATATATTACCTAACTAGAGCTACAGCTTCCATTTTGACGATAATATATTGTTAGTATAAAAAATTTTATCTTTATCGTGTAAAACTGTGTAGCAACATAATTTCACTATAGCAAACATAATTAATCTTGATATTTCACGATTAATAATTATAAACGAATTAAAGTTAAAATTAATTAACCCAAGTAAAATATATTATTTAAAATGAATAAAGTAAAGTTCTAATTAACATGTAACAACTTTATTCTTTTTATTTCTTAGAAGCAAAATATACAAATTATTGATTGGGATTTAATATCGTTCAAATTCTTTTACATTTGAAAATTACTAAAGGTAAGAATAAATTTATGATTAAACGTTAGTAATTTGAAATTTAACATTTTAAATTTGTTGTTGACTGGTTAATTTGTTCTAACGGTGTATTGATGTATCTAATTTGATATTAAATGATGAATTAGTGATTTATGGATAATTTGTCTATGGCGGAAAAATATGATAGCACCAACAGTGATAATGAAAAGTCAACTACACCTATAAGAAGACGGAATTTATCCTGTGAACTTAATTATCAAATTGAATCCACCGTAGGTAAATTATTCATTTTATAAAACTTACTTTCATTTTTACTTAGAGACCCAAGAACTCAATGATTCAATGTGCGTTCAGTTTTATAAGTGCATACCAACTTGTGAGTATTTTTATTGTAAATATCCGATAATAATTTTTTTTTTTAAAGTGTGTATTTTTAATAAAAATTTTTTATAGATAGTGTGGTTTGTTTAAATTTATTAATAATTTAATTTTTATTCAAGGTGACGATTTAATCCACTGGAAAGATTTTAAAATTACTTTGGGTGTATATGGATCTGCTATTATTTTGTATCTTTCGTTATCTAGCTTTTCAGTCATTAGCATCACGTCTTATTTGTTTGGATTCCTTTTACTTACCACTTGTTTTTGTAGAGTTTATACAACGTTGAGTCATGCTTACAAAAAAGAGGATTCTGCTCATTGTTTTGAGTAATTTTTGAATTCATGTTTTTAATCATTTTTTTTTATTTTAGACGACTATTAATATACGATTTCAAAAATATTGAAAATTATTTACTTGCAAATCAAGACGTCTTTAGAAATTTAATTTTAACTATTTTCTTACGATTGAGAGATATCATTTTTGTTAAACATTGGATTGAAACACTAAAGGTTTTTTATTTTACCATTTTACATAAATTTTTAGTATATTTTGTTGTGTTACATAATGAGTTATGTTGGATCTTGGTTCAATGCTTTGACTTTGTTATTTTTAGGTATTTTTAAAAAATATTATATTTTATTTTTATTTAGTTGTTACTAGTGTTTTTGTGCTTCCTGTATTTTACACTAATTATAAGGTATATATTGATTTTCAAATCCCACTTTTTTATTTTTTAATGTTATTTCAAAATTAACAAATAATAATTTTTAATCTTTATGGTTTTTTTTTATTAAATTTAATTATTACTGTGTTTAGGATAAATTAAGTAAAATAATAGATGTGGCAATGAACAAGGCAAAATCAATTTTTAATAGGTAACGTTTTAGTTGAATGATGTGAACCTCACACCGATGAGAATGTGGTATCAACTCATTTAAGTTTCTATTGGTCATTATATATACATTGAATTGAACAGGATTATTAGACAAAACATTTGTTTTGTGTATTTTGATTTATAAATGTCGAATGTGACAATGAAACGGTATTAATTGTATACTGCGGAATTATCTATGAATCTAAATTGAGTACGTTTGTTATATATTATATTGAACTTGATACGAACCATTTTTGAGGCATAAAAACAATTAAAATTTGAAAGAAATTTTGATGTGTCAAGTAAATTGAGTAAAATGTGTACTTATTTTTAACGTATACAAATAATTATTCCGTTCTCACTGTATTTCCTCGGTTTACATCAAGGCTTTCCCCGTTAGTGACGATCCGTTTTAGAATTGTCCTAACAGTATATTTGAGATGATTATTTAAAAGATCAATCTGCCTCAGGGAATTTAAAAAGTTTATTAATTTAATTTAAGAATTATAAAAAGCTGCATAAATACATTAATTATTTCATTCAAATATACTTTTCATTATTTGGAGAATAAATTTTTATTGGAAGTATCCTCTAAGAATGATTTAATTCAATCGCAAAATAGAATATGTTGCTGTAATCGTTGGTTTCGGGTTTTGTAGAGAAAAATTAAATTATTTATCTAGTTGAAGTGTTAACAGGATTTAATTTTATAGTTTTGTTCAACTGTGGATTCATATTTTTTTTTTTTTAGGTAAATTATACATTCTTAATTATTTTGTATATTTGTTGAATTTTCTTATCAAATTAACCTTTGAATTACCGTCTAATAGACTATTATCGTAAAACTTGTATTTTAACTTAGTAACGTGGCGTAAGGGTATCTCAGAGCTCTTCTTTTACCAATTAAACATCCTGCTCTGAATAGTTACGCCACTGTGTGTGCCTTAATGGACTCATCGCAGCTAAGCCTTTAGTCGGTTTACGGAACCTTGTGTATCATGTGCCTATCTTTAAATAGAACTTGCCTATAACTAACTTGGTCATTTAATACCTCAGTACACACCCTCGGGAAATCGTGTAGTATACCAACAAATTATTAGTAATCGTCTATATATCTAATTTCATATTTAGGATGAAAAGTCAAATTGCCAAAAAGCCCAAGAAAACTACTTCAAAAAAGGATAAATAGCTAATGTCTATCAATAAATTTATCTAATTCTATTTATATTTATGATAAACTAACATTGATAATAAATGAAAATTTATTTTTTTTAACACTGCGCGGTTATATGGAATATTGCATGTGGGCAAAAAGTTGATCCAGGTTAAATGAAATATTTTCATAGATATAAACAATGTTCTAATCTGGATAAATTATGTGGAATCAATATATTATGCGAAAATTTTTGGGATTTATTACACAGTACATTATGCAAATTTTAATTATTTATTTGTTAACCTGATAGAAAGTTAAAGGTATATTGAAACTAAGATATTCTGAATATTAGTGCGATTTTCAATGGATGGTTACCATAAATTCAATTTGTTTTGAAGTTTTGTTCTACCAGTGTATCCCAACCTATTTTATTCTAGTCTCCACTTTCAGTCATAAAAATATCCTTGGCACCACTGAAAAAATTTTTGTGAGAATTAATGAGATGGTTGACCAAATTCTTACAGATTTTCTTAATATTAGACATTAATGTAAGCTTTAAACTTTAATCTCTTCGTTTTGAAATTTGGAATCTACTTCTCTTTTTTGTTAGTACAAACAGTTTTGTAAGTCTAAAACAGCATTAAACCCGCATTCTGATAAATAAAAAGGTGGAAATAGCAACAAAGCCATTAAAGCAAAATTAGTTAAAATTGGATAGTTTTTTAAAACTTCTTCGGTAAACCATATCATAATACCTATGATGCCAAATAAAGTTTGTCAAGATTTATCATATATAGACTTATCGGTATTTGATATTTACATTTAATAATTCCACCAGAAAATGTTGTGCAACCACAACGGTAATACTGATTTTTTCATTTTAGGGTTGGTAAGACTGAATTTTTCCATTAAGATTTGGTAAAACAGGAATTTTGCGAAAATAGTTGGTATTGATTTTTAGTAAAAATTGTGGTATTTAAGTAGACACCCATTAAATATCATAATCAATTTTATTCAATATTATTGTGCATTTAAAATGAATCTAAGATTTAAAAAAATAGATGGAAAGATTGATCTTGACAGACCTATTTACTGTTTATATGCAGTTGAAAACATTGAGTCTAGATTCTAGAATAGTGATTCTCAATCGTTTACCCGCCGAATATTTTTAATAATTCCAAAATTTTTTGTTTTTATTTACATTTTTGTTTCATAAATTTTCCAACAATAAATTAAAAAATGTGGCACGTCAAGATTCTAAATTAGTTTCTATCCTTACTTATCTAATATCCTAAGCAATATTTTTTTGTGTGTGTGTTCCACTTTATTTCAATAACTACCAGTCTTAAAATTTTATAAAGTGCACATTTCAATTACAGTATTTTCCGGGGTGATAATAAGTTAAATTTCAACCTCTCAAATTCACATTTTACTAGTCAAAAACCCCAATTATTTTTTTTTTGAAAATCAAACAAGTTGGAGAATTTAAAAAATATATACGCTGTTACGGATTTTAAGATCATAAACATTATCATAAATTTAAATTTAAAAAAATTATGTCCTTAGGGCCAAATTACTTTTTTTTATTATGAAAACAGTCCTAGAATTTAAACAAATTTACAAGTGGTATAGTTGTATCCTGTTAATACACATAAAAAATTTCAGTCCGAATAAGAGATGACTTCACGGTCAAAAAAGCATTTTAGTATTCATATATTTTTTTCCCAAATATTTTATACAAAAAATGTGAAATAATTAACGGTCCGAAAATTAAAAAAAAACATTATTTTGATAGAGCTTATTCCAGTTTATATTAATACAAAATTTCAATCCCAGAAATCTACGCATTTCTGGTGAAAAATAATTTTTAATATATTATTAACTAATATTTTTCAAATACATATATTTGTACATGTATTTTGATTAAAATAAAAATATTGATCCTACAGTTTCAAAAATAATGAGCATTGAATGTCTACACATTTCCAATTAAGACATAAGTGAAAATCTATATAATTCATTCCTTCAGAATTCTTTTCATTGCTACGCAATTTTTAAATTTCAAATTCCCATTCTCAAAACATTTTGTTTCAAATTTAAACTACAGAACGAAACTAAAAGTAATGCAACTTTGTTATTATCATTTTTATATTAATTACAATCCTTTGCAGTATTGGTAAAATTCGCCTGAAATATGTTTATAAAGTGAAGATTCCATTAATTATTGATACATAATTGGTATTTTTAAGTCTAGAGCAGGGGTATCAGACTCAATTTGCTTGGCGGGCCAAATGTGAAAAAAATTATTACGCGGGCAGCACAAAAAAAATCTTTATTCAAAAAATTATGTTAAAACAAACAGATTTAATTAATTTATAATAATTTTAATTCATAAAATAAAATATGAAACAATAAAAATGGAGTAAGTGTACAAATAATGTTAAAATTGTAATAATGATAAATAAACCCTGAAAAATATATGAAAAAACTGGAAAATAAGAAATATGTGTAAAAAATTGTTATAAAAAATTAAAATTTATATTATAACGCGGGGCGTACATTCCATAATTGGGGGCTGCATAATTGACACCCTTGGTCTAGAGTCTAGAATCTATTTATAATTTATTAGGTTTTTATATGCTCTTTTACAAATTTTGTTAAATCGCTCAATTCATACTAAAAATAAAAATGAGACTTAAATATAAAGTTGATACCTGTAATTGCAAAATACTATCTCGCATTTCTTTTTGAATGTCAATTTCTTCTTCATTATAAGTGGTTGAAATATCGCTATATTCGGTCTTCATAATATTGGAATATTCTAGTTTTTCTCTGTCATTTTGAAAATTATTTTCAATGTCACTAAGTAAAATTGCTTGTTGCATTTTTGCTACAGCATGAGCATTATCGTGAATTCTTTGAAACGAATCAGACATTAATGCAATAAACAAGTTGAGAATTAGTACTCCAGAAATCATAATCCACGTAAAAATCATTAGGAGGGCCATTACGGAATCCAAACTAGCCAAATCCTATTTTAATATAAAATAATGAAATAAACGTAAAACTTCAAAACTATATTCATCGACTAATGTTATTCGGAATAACGTCCATCTATCAATTAATATATTACTCAATTGTGCATTATAATTACAAGGCTATGCCTGGAGTTTCCCATCCAGGTATTTGTGTTATTTGATCGGGGGTGTTTGGTTGAATATAAATATATTTTTCGTAAACTTTTGATCCTCCAAATAACATCCAGAATGCACAGGCTATTTCAAATAATAGACATAATTATCTTAACTCTTGAATCTTACCGTACGGTATGTAAAATTGCATATATAAATAGAAAAATTTTAAAATGTCTTTGAGTAACAAGGTTAGCATGACTACGAATGGACCTAAATTAATATTTAGGATATCGTAAATATTATAAATGTTAATTCATTCAAAATTACCTATGACGGTGTATGGCTTAACGTATTTCATGAGTCTAACCCAAAGCATAATAATAGTAATGGATGTAAATCGAAGATTGAATCTTGCTAAAATTAATTATACTAAAAACCCTTCGACCATGATACACTATAATGTTATATAGTTTATTTTTACCAATTGAAATCGAATGGTGTACTACATCTACCATATGAGAAATTGAACACACGATAATCATAACTATTACACTCCAGTCAAGAATATTCCTATTAAAATTACTAAAAAAATTAAATATATTTTTTTTTATTTTATTATTTGTAGTTATACCATGGATCTTTTAAATACATGTTTGCCATGTTCTTCAATTCAGATATTTTATGCTTGATAAAAAGTTCTTCATCCAAATATTTTGGATGGCAATAAATTAAATCTCTATTCATTTCACTCAATCGCCACTTTCTCCAATTCTAAAATTGACGATGTTAAAAATAACTTTGCAAAAATACTTTTCGTCGATTTAAACTCAGCTTAATAGATTTGATTTCCAGTACAATAATAATTACAACGCTAATGACGCCACCACACTATGAATCAGTTTATAAAATTTTATTTTTTAATTAAAATTACAAATGTGAAAATTCTCCAAATATCTATTGGAAATTTGTAGAGGTGCCTACGGTGCATCCCAGTTATGACTGGGTCAATTGTCCACAAAATGGCGAAAATTAAATTTAATGATAACATTTTCGTAGCGTGCTTGCTACGTGTAAATTAGTTTTTATTACAGTGTTTATGTTTACAATCCAAATATTTTCCATTTAATATCAATTAGTTTGCTTATCACGGGATGTAAAATCAGATCCAAATCTTCATTTTCCACAATTACATCCAACTAGTTTCAATAAATGTTAAAATAAGTATCTATAACAGTGTTTCCCAATCAGGATTCGCGAAAATTTGGAAGTATTCATATTTGTTCGTACAGAGTTTAAGAACCACTGATCATATGATAATTATGAATTATATTAAAATAAATAATAAACAATAATAAATAAATAATTTACCACCGTTTTTTGCTGACAATCACTTTGTTCACCTATTATAATTAATTAATATATATAATTATATATGAATCATAATTTAAGAAAATTATTATAATTAGGGTTGGCAATTTATTAATAAAAAAATTGAATTATTTAATAAATTACTTTTCAGAAAAATAAATTAAAATTTCCTTGTTTAGACTTAATCTTTGATATCAATGGAAAATTGTATTAATGTTAAGATTATGACAAATTTATAATTTATAACTGTTTTTATCTTTTTAGAGATTAGTTATGTAATTAATAAAAAAAGAGAATATTCTTGAACCCAATCATTTTTACTTAAATCTAACCATTTTTACTAAAAACCAACCATTCTTACTAAAAATCCAGTTTTATCAAGCCTGAAGAATAAAAATCTAGTTTTACCAACCCTAAAACGAAAAAGCCAGTTCTTCAAAATCCTAAACGGAAAAATTCAGTCTTACCAACTCTAAAAGTGAAAATACAGTTAAGGTGTTAACCTTTTAGGTTTGGTAAAGTTGGATTTTACGCTTTAGGGTTTGTAAAAGTGGATTAATCCCTTAAGGGTTGATAAAAATGGATTTTTTCCTAAAAGGTAGGTAAAAGTGGAATTTTCACTTTTTAGTAAAAAAGGTTGAATTAAAGTAGACACCTATAAAAAAATATTTTAAAATGATTTAAAAAATCAAATTCGCCCACCGTTGAAAACCACTGATCTTAGTATATTGTGAGATTACCCCTAAATCAACCACAAAAAAATTTACTTATTGGAGTCCGAGTCCGATGTTACCACACGTTCCATTTGGGAACATTGGAGGTTTTCAATAAAAATTAAAGTTAAAATGTATTTCATAAATTGATTTACACAGTTAATCACAGTTAACCTCGATTAACAATGTTTAATCGGTTTCTCTTCGTAGTCAGTATATTTACATTTAAACTAAAAGCAGATTCTACAGGGTATGTTAAAGGGAACGCTAAAAATAACAATTATATTTTATTCCACATTTTATATATCAAAATTTGACATTAAACATCTTTGCCACATTTGTTTGCATCCACCTTCCATGAAAAATACAAAACATGTTTCATCATATTTTAATTATAATAATTCTTCTTGATATTTCATTGCAGCTTGAGTTATATCAGTGATAAATGGATTGATTATTCAGGTTGCTATTTTTATTTAAATGCTATCTTAAAAACAAACAATTTGGACATTTTTTAATCGGTTCAAATTTACTAATTGAAGATTGATAACAATATCATAATTATTTTTAAAAAACTGGTCATGGTGGTTATAATCAATATATTAGGGTGTTGTATGTTCGAAGTACATAACAGTCAAGCTAGTAGGTTAAATAAATCATTTTTCTGATGATAAACGCGTTTCTATTTTTCGAAAATTGAATAGATTAATAAAAAGTTGTTAATATTTTATTATACAATATGAAACTATTTTATTTGCAAAATAGCATTTAGAATATATTTTCATATTATTTATTATATTTCTTCCATCGCATTTGGAAATACAATTGTTTCTCGAAATAAATAAAGCATGATGAGACTGTGATACGCTACAACGAGTGTTGACAGTGTCAACTTAACATCTTAATATTGTATTATAATACAATACACTATTAATATATATAATACAGTTCAAAAAACCCCTTTTGAAAGTTTGGTTCAAAAACAATTTCCTAAAACCCCCTTGAAAGTTTGGTTCAAAAAAAAATATTAAAAACCCCTCTTGGAAGTTTGGTTTAAAAAAAATTTATAAAACCCAAAATTAAACTAAAATATAAATGTAAGTTTTTCACATTATAATATACTATATGTTATATGTATAATATACACTATATATATTATACACTATAATAATTATTATAAATTATAGTGTATTGTGTAATGATTACATTTAATTATAGAACTACATAAAATAAATTTTAATGAATTTTTCCATCTAGTCATTCGTCAAAAAAGGATTCAATTTATATTTTTTCAGTTATATGAAAAAAACCAATTGAAAAATTAATATAATATATTAATTTGCTATATTATAGCAAACAATTAGTTTATACAAGATAATTGATTGCAATCAATTATTTCCAATCCCTGTGTAAAATTATAATTATAATAATTATGTTTATCAATAAAATTTTATCGTTTGCCAATCCTAATTACAATATATTATATCAGTGATTACAAATTAAAAATTTTTAACAAATATAATACAGTCTATAACAGCCATGTCTAATTAATACATTTAAAAGTACTTTTTAAAATTTTTTTTTGAAACCACCCTAATACATAATGTATTATAACTAGGAATTATGGTGTTGCAAAAGTCTGAAATCACTGCTGTATATATAAATTTTACAATCTGTTGGATATGCACACAAACTTGATATATAAAAGTACTGCTTTCTGTATAGAATGTTTTTAGAATAGTATTGATCTAGAGCCAAATAACCCTACACTTATTTTTATTTATATAATAAATTTATATATATATAT
>LWCA01000709.1:0-19819 GCA_001642005.1 Intoshia linei | reverse complement strand
TACTTACACCTTTTAAAACGGTTTGTTCTGTGAAATTTTTTAAGAAACGGTTTTTGACTTGCTATTCTTCCATGTAATCTAAATCTATATAACACACGTTGCACCGTCTTTAAACTAGGCTTTTTTGTAATGTTTGAGTGTATTTTAACCTTTAATACTGTCAAGCAAGGGTTTTTCTTTGATTCCCTTATTATATTAGTCTCTTATCTGGCTTTCAGCATGCGTTTTCTATCTGATCTTGGCAAGTAAGCTATGCATAAATTCTCTTTGTATTTTTTAATAATATTTTGAAACGCACATCGATAAATACTAAAGGTTTTACTTATAAAACCGTGACTTTTTTCTTCCTTGCATTAAGAAACGGCATTATATCTTTTTTTGTCACTTATTTGCGTCATTTACTAAACAAATAGTTATTTGTAATTTATAGATCATTAGTAATTCATTACCTTTTTTGTTTTTATGCATATTTAATTAATTTTAAATGAAATTATCAAGGTGCCTAAGACTTATGTTGCGCACTGTATTCCATATATAGTATACAATGTATTGTACATGGTACAAAAAATGAACATGATATTGTATTCAATCTGGTTATTTATATACTATTAATTGGTTTGACCAGAGTCGAACCTACCATTTAAAGGCCAACGAAAATCAAAAATAGCTAACTAAAAAAATTTCACAAACGAAAACTCCTATTCATCTATCTATCTAATACTCTGACTTGAAATTTTAAATTTAGCATACAAAATAGTTAAGATATTCAATAATATTATTTTTTAATGCTCAATTTGGAAAAATAAGGGCCTCATTTTACAAACATTTCGTCGAGATCCCGAAGGGTCTCAGTACGTTAGGTTCGGATCTGGACATGATCAATAAGTATATGATTGATTAATGATACAATTACAAATTGTTTAACATTAACCATTATGTTGGAATAGTAGACTCTTGGTATTTTGTAACGTTATATTACCCTATTATCTCTTCTCACGTATCTGATTATACGATATTTTTATTGTCTAATGCTTATTTTGATAATATGAGTTATTGCTCTTTGTATTTAGAATTGTAAATGTGTCTGAATTCATCATTTGAGTATATTATCGATTTATACTCTTATACTAATATTGCAATTGATATAAGACTGTATAAATTAACATATAAATTTCTAAACGGTTAAGACTCATAGTTTTTGAATAATAGAATATTTACTAATAAATTCGATTTTTTTTCCAATAACGGGTTTTGGCATCATACATAAAAATTAAATAATTTACATGTTATTCTAAACAGGCTTATATTAATTGCAAAATTGCTGGGAGGGTATATAAGGTTATGAATTGAAACCATGGTCTAAATTATTCATAAATTTCATTTTTAATATTTTAATTTAGCTGCTGGTTTGGACCCAAAACAAGTATACAGTAATATAGGAATACAGTAAATTATTTTATTTTAGACTTTCAAAAATGCTGATGCAGTTGATGATACTAAAATGTATACATTTATTTTTGTGGATATACAGTAGAGTTCTGCACCACGAAGTTCTTGTTCGAGTCTACTTTGCTCGTTTTCGCAGAACTGACATGCATTACGGCAAGATTAAGAGGTTTAGCCTTTGAGATAGGTGGTCCATTTTTGTTTTACAATTTGTTGAATTTTCTTTTGTATATATAAAAAATTATCCCTATTAACATTAAACATGTAAATTCAAAAATATTTTTTACTAATTTTGTCTTGATTGATATTTATATACATTTTATTAATATTAGTAATTTTTGTATAAGATTTATATTACTAAAAATTGTGAAATTCTCAAAAAAGGGGTTGGCTTAATCTGTCTACTGTACTATTGTATAATTTATATTAATTGTTAATTTTCAATATTTAATTAAAAATTTTAGAGACGGCGATAACCGTGAAACTGACCTTGAAAGGAAACGATTAAAACGAAGACTAAAACAAAAAGAAAAGTCATATTTAGAAGTAATGTGTATTGTATATTAAGTTATTATTCAGTAGAGATATATTGGAGTGTATTTATTTGATAACTGTTAAATTTTATAAATTTCTAAAAAAAATTATTTCATGTTTTACTGCAATATAATGAATTATAACGAACGTTCAGTTTATTTAGTTAATCAGGTGAAATACTAAATATTGTGAAATTTTGACGTAAAACCTTGGGTCCTGGTATTTATTATATTCAAAAACAAAAAAAAATTTTTGCATTGCTTTGCAGGGTTCTTAACTTTGGTTAAACGTGTATATGAAGAGTTTTTTAAGTCGCGGTATTATCTTACCTGTGTTGCAAACTCTCTGTAACAATTGACTAGTTATTGCAATTAGTCTAAATCAAAAGCAATATACATTTGAGTCTCATATTTTAATTTTGGTTATACATTATCACCATAATTTTAGAGATTACATCGTTGGGAATTGAGAGAAGAAAGAAAATCTCGAGAGTATAATAGAGACATGGAAAAATCAATTTTCAAAAAGAAAGAAGTGGTAAATTATTGAATGTATATTTTAAATTTTAATGTAAACTAGTTGCGTAAAAAAAAGAAGATGGAAAGAATGTTGGAATCTTATGATGATATAAAAGATGACCCTTACAATTACGAGTAAATTTAATCAATTTACTAATTTTTAATTAAAATATTAGAGGTATTAGTTACGAAGCTAAACTGCGGGCCATGAAAATAGAAGAAGAAGAGGACCGTCAAGATCGTTTGAGAGAACAAGACGAAATCGAACAAGAAAAAGAATTGAAATTGAAGAAAAAATTGGTAAATAAATATATCAATTTAGCATAAACTAATATAATATAGGAGGCGGTAGAGGTAGAGCCAATCGTTGAACCGATAGATATAAAACCAGTGCCGGAACCCGTTGACGAAATTGAAATAAAACCTGAACCGGAGCCAGAAAATGAGTCAAACACTGACCAGGTTTTGGATATTGAAAAATACGCAAATCAACCCATAAATATTGCTACAGTTACCAAGCCAAAAATTGAAAACAGTGTACTCTTCGAAGAGGAAGAGGAAGAAAATGCACTCCATAAAAAGAAAATGCCAAAACTTGAAGAAATTGAATATGAACCCAACGAAAAAGTAATTGGTACAGGGAATATGTACCATATTGAATCAAATACTAATCGAGTTGATTACCATAATGCTGGTCCAGACGAAAAGAAACGAATTGTTTTAAAATTTGTTGAAAGAATTCCAAGTGATAAGGACAAACTATTTGGTTATTATATCGATTGGCATTATGTCACTGATGGGGTAAAAAATTTGATTTTTTCCTTGATGGCAGTGGTCACTAAACTACTTTGCATTTGTTAGAGAATACATTACCCATTAAAGTTTAGTGGTTACTGCTGCAATGTTTGTACAATGTACATATTTTTTTTAATGTATTTTAGCATGTTTTGTCAAAAATTAAACCCTGGATCAATAAAAAATTGACTGAACTTTTAGGCGATGAAGAGCCAGTTTTAGAAAATTTTATTGCTCAAAAATTAAAGGATCAAACCACACCTGTATCTATTGTTCGTGATTTATTTCCGGTATTATTTGTTTGTAGTATTTTAAATTTTATTTTTAGATTTTGGACGATGACGCGGAAATATTTGTCATTAAAATGTGGAGACTATTGATTTATGAAATTTTTGCTGAACAGAATGGAATTGTAAAAAATTAATTAAATTGTATTAATTTTTATTTAAATGTTTATTTTAATCAACCGGCACAGCAAGGGTCGCCAAACGTTTTTCGCCGTCATGTTCTAAATTATATTTCATGACAATGATACCCAATAACTTGACCCAATACCTAATGAACTTGTGAAATGGTGGCGTTATTTTTCCAAATCGTGTTTTAGAAAGTATATTTTTCAGTATCAACTGTTTTATGTGTCAAATATAAGTTGTAAAACCAAGGCCCTTCTAGTAGTGGTCCACTGGTGGATAAGGTTCTATGACAGTAACCATCGTTTCGAAAAATTTTACCGTTGATTTATTATTTTTTATATATATTAAAGTATTTTTTAATCCTTTAGTGCAGTGTTTTCTAACCAGATTTACTTGATGACAAATTTAATCAAAAACATTTTTGTGACACATCCGTATGATATAATGAAAAAAAAATTATTTTTTGAACAATTTTTTATGACAGTTTGAGTAATGCTTACTTATATAATATGCTATACAATATTTGTTTGTGTGTGTTACCGTTTATTTCAATAACTACCAGTCTTATAATTTTATAAAGTCCACATTTCAATTATAGTTTCTTTAGTTTGTGATTACATTTTGTGTTATACGGTATAACACAAAATAGTAAATTTTTGCCATATCTGGAAAATCTATAATTTAAGTAACATACAGAACAATGGACCTGGGCGACATGAAAATTGTAGTCACCATACACACAAATTAAAAAATATTTTTGATTACTCTATCCCAGGGGTTTTCACACTTTTTTGAAGGCGGCCATTAATAAATTATAAAATTTATCGCGGCCCATTAAAGCCAAATTACTAGAAACATTCAAGAAAATATATTAAATTGACTTGTAATTAGTAAACAAATTTTCAAAAATGATTTCGCAGACCGTCATTTGGGAAACGCTGCTCCATTATATAATTCTTCAGTTTACACCTTTTTCAGGGTTACCTGCATGAGTAAAAAAATTAATATAAAATGAATTTAGAATAGTAGTCCAGTTATCATTGCTCTCGTCAGATATTCCTAATCCAGTCCCAGTCTAGATACATGGTACTGTAGATTATTGTTAGGTTTAAGCTCGATTTAATTTCTCGAATTCTGGCTATTTACATTATTTAAATTGTATTCAAAGCATCAAAAAACAAAAATATAAAATCCAAAAAAATTAAGCTAGACACAAATTTAAAAAAATAAACTGTATAACTAAACATGGAGAATAATATTAGGTTGTCTAATAAAGTAATGTCATTTTATAGACTAAAACTAAAACGTTTATTTTAAGTGTTTATAAATTAATCTAACTGATAAAATAATCTCCGTTAGATTCCACAATTCTTTCCCAGCGTTGTGGTAGTTTATATATTCCACTAGAATAAAAATTGGTATCTTTACAAAGCAAAAAGTCATCTATGTCCAATTTTAATTCATGAATTGAACTGTATTTTATGTCTTAATAATGGGTAATTGGTAAATAGCTTGGTTCAATTTTTCTAATTGTTCACAATATTTATCAGAATTAATTGTTTCATTGTTTTTAAGATATTTATAAAACAGTACGCTCTTCATATCCCAATATATACACAACATTACCTTCTTTCTTTTTCTCAAACGGAAATTTCCGTTAAAATAAATTCAGTTTTAATTTATCCATAATATTTTCAAAGTGATATTTAAAATGACAAACGCAACTCGAATAGATTCGCTAAATGTTTTTGATTGCGAATTATTTTTTTTATTTTAAAAATACACACTTTTAGTGCTAATTACCCTTGATTCTTTGATGGGCGTGACACCCTAATGTACAATGTATGTCGACCATGTACGTAATTTGTTGATACGGGTGAACAGTTCTGGAAGGCCTTTGATTTGATCATGACGCGCTGTCATGACCAAAAATCCAATGGTCTAATGGACATTGTTCATAGGAAATGATCATCAACGGTTTTAAATAAAATTTCTGACAAAAAATAATTTTCATACGCAAAAAAACTGAATTTTTGAATCGGATATTTAAATTAATCGTTTAAAAATAAAACCAATAATACAATGTATTAGCAATACGAACGTAAAAAACTAGCAAGACAGTCTTTAATCACATTTTGTAAAATATGAAACAACATAAATAAAGTAAATAAAATTGCCATGCTACAACATGCTGACGTTGTTCGAATAAAAATTTTTTAAAATAATTTTATATTAATGTTTTTCTTCAGAAATTTCAGAGCCTCAGATAACGACCAAGATACATCACATCAAACAATATCAACATTATGTGAAAAATTTCGTTCATCGTCAAACCTTCAAGATTGTAGAGACTGTTTAAGGTAATTTGACAATATAATATGTAAAAGTTTAAATTTAATAAGGGTTCAAATTAATTTTATTTTTAGAAGCATAAAACTACTATCCAAAGACTATCCCATATTAGTAGGAAACATTTGTTTGCGACCAATATTGGACGCGATTCATGAAGACAAAAATGATAGTGAATGTTTGTTATATTCATTGGAAACTTTATTAAACATTTGCGTGCCAATTTTGCACGTAGATGCAACAGAATCAAAAATTATTGATAAAGACTCTGATGATTTTGACACGACCAATGAAGAAATTAAAAAAGAATCAATATTGAAAAATGATCAAGTAAATGCTGCAAAAAGGTTTATCCAAGAGATTTCGACAAAAAACCGCGACTTGATGATTTCATTAGATGTGATTACAGACATGAATTATAGAGTGCGATATGCGGCCACAAAACTATTGCTAGTAATTTGTAAAATTAAACGGCTGGAAATTCAAAATGCAATTATCGAATATCCACAAGGAATAAATCGATTGGTCGACGGATTATCAGATAGCCATGAAATGGTTCGGAATGAAATAATTTTGTTGTTAATTGAACTGAACTGTGAGAATGGTATTATTCAAAAACAGATTGCATTTCAAGGGGCATTCGATACCTTGTTTTCTATTGCCGAATCAGACGACGAAAAAAGTGTTTTGGTGGAAGATTGTGTTATTTTAATTACAATGTTGTTAAAAAATAACAATTCAAATCAAATTTTTTTCAGAGAAACCGGATACATTTCGAAATTATTGCCTCTTTTTAAAAGTCAAATTTTGGAAAGTGGCTCCGAAAATTCCAATTGGCCTAGTCAACAAATTAGTAATTTAAGGTGTATTTTTGATTTGATTTGTGAAATGGTTTCTGTATCGAATGTACGAGAGCAATCTAGATTGGCGCAGAATGCTGTGTATTCGTGTGGACTTTTGGCAGAATTGTCGTCTTTTATTGTATCTAGCGGTGTGCCCAATTACATTGAAGCACATGCTATTAAAGCGATCGGTAATATTGTTAGGAGTAACAAAATAAATCAAATGTACATGGTTTCCCTTGTTGCACCCACGAAACCACCAAAACATACCATTTTGATTCTGTTGATAAGTATGGTTCATGATCGACAATCTTTGGAATTGCGCTGGTCGGTGTTATATTTTTTTGAATGTTTTCTTAGGCATAATGAACCACAACAGCTTTTAATTGCTAATGAATTGATTCAAAAATATTCAAAAGGTTTTAGCCAAAGTGACAAGGACAACTCAATCGGCATTGGAACCCTTTTAGTTGGTTGTTTATCCAGTTTTGATTGTGTTTCTAGTTGGTTTAGTGCCATGGCTCTTTCTGCAGCCATCATGTCGAATTATCAAGCCAAGGAACTCATGATGAAGGTAAATTTCTCTTCTGGTGTTGCATCAAAACCTTCCAGTCTCTTCCTGCACAGTTGTCGGATTCTTTTAGAATCTAACGTTTATCACACAAAAATAGGGATTTGTATTCTCATTATCGAATGGCTATACGATTTCCCACCGGTCGCTTCTTTATTACTTTCTCAACCAGATTTCATTCTTTACGTTACATCAAGCATTTGGGAAAACGAATGCGATCTTCTTCACAATACATTCAAAGCACTTTCAGCCTACTTATTAGGCTGCATTCACTTCTACTCCATACCAGAATCAAACTCCACCCAAAGAGACCTTCTTAAATCTACAATTTGCAACAAAATTGGTCCGTCTTATTTAATAAATAAAATTAAATATCTCTACGATAACAATGATTTTCAAAATACTCTCAATGGATCAAATTCTGACATTCAATGTGACTCTCTTCCTCAGTTTTCTATTAATTTTGTTTTAAATTTTATCCGTAAAGAACCAATTATATCGAGCCATATCCTCAATATTCAGGATAGTCATTCACAGATGAAACCAGACCAAATATCCATTCCTCATGCAAATCAATCTACAAATGAAAATGATTTCAAATATCGACAACAAATTAACATGTTAAATTCAGAAATTACGCGTCTCAAATCTAGTTTTAACCAAGACGTAATGATACAAGAGTTTGATAAACTTAAAATTGAAAATGAAGAAATGAAAACAAAATTACAAAATTTAATGTCCCATTCTATGCCTAGTCAACAAATTTATACTGAACAAAACAATGTCGAAGTTGATAAATTAAAGTTGGAAATTGAATCTCTTAAGAATGAACATGATGATTTACTTGTGCTTTTAGCCGATCAAGATGAAATTATTGAAGAGCTCAAAGCAAAAATATAAAGTTTAATGAATTGTACATAAATTTTTATATTTTACTATTATATATTCATTCCTCATCAGATTCTTCTGCTTGTGTTTTCGTTGGATTCGATTCTCGTTTCTTTAGTTCATTTACACATCCTTATTTATTATAATTCAAATTATTTTTTATACCTCTATACAATGCTTCCTTATCCGGTAGTCTGTTTGTTACAATTTTAATTTCTTTTTGTATAAAATTAAATTTACGTTGAAAGTAGTCTTCAGCTTGTTTTATGGGCTAAAATCATTATAAAATTATAATGGGGTAAAACATTAGTACCATTTCAACAAAAAATCCAGCTCCAATATCTATAGACACTAATTCGTAGTTGCTTATTTTACCTTTGCAGTATACCTAAATAATTACATAAAAATGTGTAAGTATTAGAAAATCAAAATATCTTGTGCCATTTACAGTCCAAGGCCGCAACATATCACAAAAGTATCAAAATTATTAGATTCAAAAAATCTTTTTGACAGAAAGGTTAAAAATTTTAAATGTCGTGAAAATTTTATAATTAACAAATATTTAAATCTAAAACAGCGAGAATCAGATAAATTACGTGTATGTTGTTTTATTTATGTATGCACTGCGTACTACTCAGTATACAATAATACATCAGGGGTTCTTACCTTTTTTAGAATCGACCCCTAAGCCATAATTCACATATATTTTTTTAAAATCGCCCCCATTTACAATCTGATAAAAATTTTAAAATCATCAACAATATGATAAATTTCAATTTAGATATTTTTTTAAATTCTCAAACTTGTTTGATTTTAAAAAAAAAAAAATTGCGTTTTTTGACCCGTACAATGTGATTTTCAGATGATTCACCCAGAAAAACTGTAATAGAAATGTGGAGTTTATAAAATTCTAAGATTCGTAGTTATTGAAATAAACGATAACACACACAGACTGAGCATTTTAAATAAGTAAGGATAAATTGTGGGACAGTTTTTAAAATCATCATTAGCAAACAGAAAAAAGTCTATTTTTATGACCAAAATTCCAGTTTACTCTTTTTTAAAAAATGACAATAGTGTTAGGAATTAAAAAAAATTGCATCTGATACTGTTATATTCAGCTAATACACACAAATAATTTCAATCTGTTAAATTCAAATTAAATATACAGTCAGACCTGTATATAGTGAACATTTTGTAGAGTGAACATTAAAAATTATTTTGTTAACAAAAAATCCACTTTATATGGAAGTATAGTGAACAATACGGTAATGAACGATGAACACCTTTCAAAATGAAGGTAATATTCTATTTTTGTATACACAGTTTCTCATGAATATAAATTTATTTTTCAACAATATAAACTCTATAATGAACATCGTTATTTTTTCTATGTTAGTGTTCAATATATACAGGTCTGACTGTAATTCATTTTGTAACAATTGTGAATCGCATCAAGGACCATGTTTGTTTTTATACCAACAAAAATGGTAATTAATAAGGTACCACTAATGCTGCTGCCATTCTGGAATCCTGGATATCCATGTCATAATGGCATCAATATTTTCTCAGTGAAAAATCCCACAAACCGTTGAAAAAAATTACAGATTCATCAATAGGCAAATAGCTAGTTTTTCTCGTTAAAGAAATGTGTATATCTTTGAGGAGATTTTTTGAATTTGCAAGTTTATCAGCTGCAGATCTGAGAGCAATTATAGATTGATTAAAAAATTCAATTTCCTAAACAAAGTTAAATATTATAAATCCATGAATCATAAATAAACGGTACAATGAATCAGACCGAAAACTAAAAATTTACACGCTGAGTTTGATTTGTCAATTGATAAACGGTCTGTATATCTAACGTTGAGATTTTGAGTGGCTTTGCTTTTTCAGTGGCCATGAGGTACAATTTTATAATTTATTGATAACTAAAGTTGATTTTATTTTAGAAAAAATTGTATTCAAATCACATGCGTTTATCGAAAAAAACTATAAATATAATTTATTGATCAAATTGAATTGCACTGTAGCCAACTTGGATATTGATATTTCTAATTTATATGATTATTAAGGTATTGCTTATCTATTTTTAATCATTATCAAATGTAAGTTTTAATTTTCAAATTGTTAAGGTTACTATCAAATTGTAAATAATGAAAATGAAAAAATCGAGTAGCATCACAGATTATTTTTTAGTGTCAGGTATTGACAATGTAAATGCTCCGAGATTGTCCGAATTCGACACGTCTTTTTGTTACAAGAGAGCTATTTCGGAAATTGTCATTTTTGACAAATCTAATGAAACTATTAAGGACGGGTACACACTGGTCGATAAAACAATCAGCGGATATGATGCTAATTTAAGCAATGAAATGTTTGGATCAAGGAAAATATATCTGGCTTACAAGAATGAACCCACACATGAGCCTATCATCGATATGGGGTAAATTTTTAATTTGGAATTATATAATTTCCAATTACATAAAATTTTAGAATCTATACAGAAAATTCTACTCCTCCAGGTGATGATGTTAAAATTATATACACTACACCGAAGCGTTATGCTGCCAATATTATTGATAATGACAGAAAACGTAGCTATATTACTTATAAAAAGAAATCTTATTCTTCAGAATATGATTTATCTCAACATGAGAAACCTTTCCAATTCTCTAGTAAATCTTGTTATTCTGATTCCTCAAATTTCCATGTTATTACAGATATAGTCATCATTCTACCAGATAAAGGAGAGCAGCTACCTCAAACTTATACCATGATCAATAGAAATATTAAAAATTCTCTATTTCAACCCAAAATGTTTATTTGTTATCGAAGAACTGTTGGAAAATCTAATTTGCTTAGTTTTACTCCAGATATTTTAATTAAATTTCCTCAAAATAATTTTGACTCTATTCCGTATGGTGTCTCTAGATTCATTCATCCAATGGGTAATTTTTATTAATATTATTTAAAAATTTAATTTTAATTTGTAATTTAATTTAAACTATTTATAAATGTAAATCCGTGTCCTCAAACACTTATTTTAATTAATGCGAAAGTAATTTACAAGGAAAAATGACACTTTGTAACTTACTTACTTTGTTAAGAGTATAACTTATATAAAATGCGACGCGATTTTTGTTAGTGTGTGTGTCTGACTTTAATGAAATAACTAGCACTTATAGAATTTTTTAAAGACCACATTTCAATTACAGTTGTTTCCGGGACGTATAATAAGATAAATTTTTACATCCCAATTTCACATCTTAAGTATCAAAAACCCCTGTTGTCCTTCTTTTTGAAAATCAAACGAGTCGGAGAATTTAAAAAAATTATATATTTAGGGCTAAAACCACAAATCCCCCTTCTTTTTTTAATGAAAACAGCCTTAGATTTTCAAAAAATTTACAGGTGGACAGTTGTATTATGTTAACACACATAAAAAATTTCAATTCGAATAAGTGACGACTTCACGGTCAAAAAAGCATTTTGATTTTCATATATTTTTTTTCCGAAATATTTTATTAAAACAAAAAATGTGAAATAATTAAAGGTCATATATTTTTTTTCCGAAATATTTTATTAAAACAAAAAATATGAAATAATTAACCTTCCGATAATATAAAAAAAAAGATTATTCTGGTAGAGCTTATTTCAGTTGATATAAATACAAAATTTCAACTCCAGAAATTCCTGGTGAAAAATAATTTTTAATATATTATCAACCAATATTTTTCAAATATTTCGATTAAAATTAAAAATGTAAATATTGATCCTACAATTTTAAAAAAATGTGCATTGAACCTTTACACATTTTCAATAAAGAAATATTGATGAAAATCTATATTATTCATTTCTTCGGAATTTTTTTCATTGCTACGCAATTTTTAAATTTTAATTTAATTATGACACTACAGCAACGTATTTATAAAATTAAATTTATACTAATTAAAAAGTTATTTTTTGACTATGATTTAACGCGTCATTTAAATTCCAACATTTAGCACTTAAATAGAGACTATGGCAATACTTTAAATTAGCATCTGAATAGTGGAAGTGTCACATGATAAATAAATTTAGCACTTATTTAAAGAAATATAACATTACTTTATAACGTCAATTAATTATTGAATTTTAACAATTAATTTTATTTAAGTAGTTTATTTGGAGATGTATCAACTATTACATTAATTCTAACATTAACACATTGTAATTTTTTAACAATCCTTATTCCAATGCATTTAAATCGGTGTTTTTTTTTTCGTTTTTAAACATTTTTTCGTAATAAGTAAAAATGTATTATACAATTAATATTATCATGTAATTATCGTCTGTAAGCAATGATTCTAAACAAATACAATATAATAAATTCATATACAGTACGTAAGTATACTGTAATGTAGTATATATTATACCAGGCATGTCAAACTTGCGGCCCGCACGTTTCGGTTTCAAATTTATGTGCGGCTCGCACGACTTTGTATATATTATATACAATCAGTGGCGACTCTGACTCAAAAACGTTACCTTTCACAAAATTTCCTAAAACTTAGGTTAAATAAAAATTCCCGTATAACCTACCCTTAATCTGTAAAAAAATTAAGATGCGGCCGCCGGAAAATTTTGACAAATAATGCGGCCCGCCGAGGATTTGAGTTTGACATGACTGTATTATACAATGTCTCAATATTAACATAATAATAATTATTGATAATATAATGCTTCTTTGACAAGACTGGGTCGTCCTCTTTTTCTTTTTTGACGTAAAGGTAAAAGTTTAGCTTCAATAGGAACGACACATTCATCACACTTCAATCTAATTGCCATATCCAAACTGTGTTTGCTGGTATAACATTTCAGATAAGTTGAACAAGTACATGTGGCTTTTTCCCATTTTAATTTATTTATAATTACCACAATAACCAATGATATGCTTTCCTTGAAATGATTGAAATTTTTCCAGGATTTAGCTTGATATGTGTTAATTTCGTAATCCAAATCAACATTTTTCATATCAGAAATTATATAACATTTAGTCACATCATTGGTTAATGTTTTTATGCGGACTAGTTGATTTTCTTTGGCCCATGAATAAGTATTAGTCCATTTTTTAGTTTCTAATTTGGAATTACTTGAATATTGGAGATATTCTAAAAAATGAATATATTGATTAAATGTTCTATATTATGTTTAAACAAATAAATAATTACGTTTCGTATCTAGAGACCAAATCAATAAAATGTCCTTACATATTACACTAAAAAATTGATTCAGTGGAATGTGCTCCCTAACGGTCATTTGTCGTTTAATTACACCATTAGTGGCCTCTAGAGAATTGTTTGTTGATGGAATATGTAAAACTGCGCCCTCATACCAGATTTTGCAAATCCATTGTTTAATAAAATACTGACAAAATTGTGTGAACAAAAAACAACAAAGTACTGATTCCACTTTGTCAAAAATAAATTCTTTGCGACGTTGTAGATATCAACCGACGAAGAAATTTGAAGAAAATTTATATCTCGACGAAGTTCCATTCTGTCACATTTAGGTATAGCGCAAAAGCTAGTATGCTTCGTGATAGCTTTTATCATATGGAAAAAACAATATATTATTTTTTCAATAATGAAAACTTCTTCAAATGCTTTTGTAATTGCTGTAGAACTATCCGCTACTAAAACCATTGGATCCATTAAACCATTATTGTCACAACTCCCTTAATCAATGATTGGAATAAAAATTTAAAATCATCTGATTTTTTATCTGTTGTGATCGCAATACCGCCAGGGTGAAACTTTCGATTTATATCACTTCTACCTATCATTAATACTGGATACCTTTGATAAATCATCTTGTACGTTGCGTCAGTTTGAAGGAAATGAGAATTGTTCATCAATTTTAAAAGTCGGGGTGTAGAAAAAAATATTCTAATATTATTATTATTTGTTTGATAATTCACAACATATAAGGAACATCACATTTTTCAGGTATCTTGGTATTAGATACACAGAATTGGTTGACATGACTTAAATTTATATCGTATGGACCAAATTTTGTTTTTATCAGAATATGAAGAAAATTTACGATTTGAGATTTAATGGGTAATACAATATTTCTTGATTCTAAAATCCTGATTATTTGATGAGGTTTTTTACTTTCTTCGTTAAATAAATTAGAAATAATGTCTTTCAATTTATTTGTTAAACCTAATTGTGGTTTAATATGTTTATGCTCACAAATTGAGTCATATATTGATACATCCATATTTTCAGAGTGGTACAACAAATATTTAGTAGCTGGACATGCGTCAGGTCCTCTCTTTCTCTATCTGGTGATAAATCGTAATTTGAACAATCAGAAAGCATACGATAATTATACGATAATACAAATATAATAAGTTATAAAAAAGTTTATTTTATTGATGCAAAAATCTAAATTAATTGACGCTTTATATTATTCAATTGCTAAGTGAAATAAGTTCTATTTTAAATAAATTAAGTGCTAAATGTTGAAATTAAATGACGTTTTAATTATATTTCTTCGCAATTTGCTGATGAATACTTTGGTGGCATAATAAGTAGAAAATAGCTGAAAAAAAATTAAATGTTATTTAAATGTTAAACGCGGTATTGTTATTTATTAGCTCGTTTCATAAATAATGTCGTTTTTATTGTGACTTTATTATAAATCACTGTATTTGTACGAATATTTACTGTAAGCGCGTTATTTTTTTATTTATACGAAATATTGACCAGTATATATATGTATATGTACATGTATATATATACATATATAACCAGTTATTACAATCATCTAATTTAAAAGATCCTCGGTGAGTTTTGAAATTGTACATTCTAATCGACGACATTGCCGCGATACAATGTAAATTCGATCCCTTAGAACTTGCAGTAATTAATATAGCTCTGGATCCAACCTTAGATCTACCCTCTTTCCGTCTACAAAATAAATTAAAATTAGACTCATCAATCCATATAATCGTTCTGCCGTTAGCTCTCGCCAACAATAAACTTTATATGTATTGAACTCGTTTTAATTTATTTTCTATATTATTTACAATCCAATTTCGCTAAACTGAAATTTATTTTCACAACTTTAGAAACTTAAAATTTAATTATAAATAAATGTTTATTGTATAATATACAAAATATAATGTTATAAAATCATTCATGAAGATGGTCACCGCGGCTTACAGCACCATAGTATCACTCCACGTGATTGGAGAGTGAATTAATTTTAGTGAGGTAAGGACATGTATTGCTTCATTAGCAAATATTCGCATACGAAATTCACAAATTGATACACTATTTATTCTCCTATGTTATCATCTCTGAGGCATTTCATCCCTAAGCTTAATTTTAACCTCGTTTTTAAAACAACTTAATGCAATTGGATTGGATTTAGCAAATATGAATAAAGGGCTAAGCGTATACTTTCAGCATCTTCACTGATGCGTATCTCAGATTCAAGTTTGCTGTGAAGAGAAGCATTGTCTATGACAAATATAGGTGAGATTACCCCCATTTCGGTACACTGATCTATCAAACTTCTTAACCAGTCATTGCAATCATCACTTTTAAATGAGACACGGTGAGTCTTAAAGTTGAATATTCTACTTACAGACATCGCAGCAATGCAGTGGATATTTGAACCTTTCTATATATTATTTTGAAAAATATAAAATCCTAATTCGGGCTTTGCACGAGTAGCCACTGGTGCACAATATAAGGATTCATTGTTTTCACTTCAACCTAACCAATCTCTTGAGAAGCTCCATTTGTAAGGGTTACTGTTAAAAGAAGATATGGAAATGATAAATTATATATATCTTTTGGTATTTTAAACTTGTTTAGTTTCATAAATTCATCAAATTTTATTTTTTTATTCACATTTCCTATGGACGATCAAATTCAGACGAGTCAAAATAAAGATATTTTTATGAAAATGAAATTGAATTTAAATCAAAATAGATGATTGAAAAGTCAAATTAAATCGCATGTGTACGTAGTGATATATCGCTATCATACTAATCAAGATTCGAATATATACTTTTGATATAACTCAGTTGTGATGTCTAATTTGCAGAGTGGTTATAGTCATATAATTGTATTCTGCGTGGCTAGGTTTAAATCGAGATTTGGACATCTTTTTATTTAAGATGAATTTATTAGAGTTCTTATCTGCCAATCGTTACATGTACTATAAAATTATATATAAATAAGAAGAGGAGAACAGTAAATTTACTACTTTTTACTATTTATCTACAATGAAAGCTTTTGTGGCTCTTTTCGGACGTCCTCTTCTTTTTTTTTTAATATAAAAAAAAATCAAAGTTAGCACAATTCTAGATTCATACATTAATTTATTTTCTGTTTTTTAATTTATTTCTTACTACATTACATTGCAAATAATTTAAAAATATATTTACTCTGTCTTGTTTTAAATAGCTGTTGTTATTGACAATTAATCTTATTGGTTAAATTTTAATTTTTAGTTATAATGAATATCAAGATATATAACTAAAGTCATTTACCGAACTATTGAAATATTTTTGACTTATTAATGTTGTTTTCCGGTTAGCGGCCAACGACTACATATGTAATCATTGCCAGTTTATCCACTTCTAGTATCTCAAAACCTTAAACATTTTGTACCTTATTAAATATGCATATTTAAATAACACATTTCGAAAATCATAATGTTTGACCAAGCATAAAAGGCGTCGGTCACTAAGTGGTTAATGATATAACTCGTTTAATTAAATCATATGATTAAGCGACTTTTCTACCATAGGCCAAGGGTATGGATGGATACTTTTTAGATGAGTCAATAATTACACATTTAAAGCTTCTAGTAGAACAATCTATGAACAAATACCATGATTCACTTCTGTATTGTATTCCGATAGATTTTAACAAATATATCTGTGACATAAATAATATTATTATCAGGCGTGTAATATGTTGCAAATTTAAAGTTTCGCGATGCTAAGTTGAATTGACATTTTTATTTGTAAGTTTACGTTTTTTTAGGGTATTAGACAGAAATTCTGATTATATTTTTGGTAAACCTAATTTAACCACTAGTTTATTTAATTCATGATCATTAAATTTTATCAGTTTAGCCTCTGTTGGCGGAGCATATGATTAAACAGAATCAATAGATTTACTTTTTTGAGAAAAATATATATTTTGCGATACAATTTTTATGGGTTTGAAAGAAGGATACCAAATTGGGATATTCGTAACAGGCAATCTAATTTGATTGCATTTCAAAGCTATTACAGTACAAAAATAACAATCACATTCATTTAGCGGTTTTAACCACAATCGAGGAACAGTAAACGAAAGTTGTCCTTCACAATGGCAAAATAACATGACGAACAGCTCTTTAGAGGTGACCATATATTTTTTAAATCCAATATTAAATTATAATATTCTTTGTATTTAATTCTAAAATTATTGTTGAATACTAGAGTAATTTTTGGATGTTTTCCTCAACAACACTATCTATTGCATTAACTATTGATAATCAAAAATTGGCAAGAGCACATGTTTGTAGCTAAAGCCAAATAAGGATAATTTTCTTTCATGGCTATTAGGCGCTTTCTATGATTCCACCATTTTTGCGACAAATATTCATAAAATGGAGTCATAAAATTCGATCTATACTCAGTTGAATTAGATTGGTCGTAAATCCAAATATTTTGGCGATCAATTTAAATTCATGGCTGTGTTTTAGCCAATACAATAAAATTATTACTGAGTCTAGAGTGCACATTTTAAGCGATCTTCCTCTTTTCCCCGTTTGACACATAACCACTAAAATATTAATTAAATTTTTTATTCGCTAATATTTTAAAATATATTACTTTGTATTCCATGGTGTAAAATTATTATTTCATCTGTAGAAAATAAAGATTTGTAAAGTTGAGATCTTGTAAGAATAAGATGTCAGACTAAAAAAATTGATAAACATACTTGTAAAATCTTCTGTGAGTTCAATCACATGTTCTAATTCTATCAAATGTTTATGTCAAAATTTTTATTTTCAGTTTTTTTTGATAATTGTTCAAGTAAATTGTAATTAATATTCATGCTGGACGGATGTTAATAGATATTGTTGTTATATTGAATTTATTTCACCTTGATTGAATAAATACTATCTCTTATGCAATATTTCTTAGATATTACTATAAAATAAATCGGTAGTCATAGAGTAACGTTAATTTCAATACTACTAAATATAATTCGATTTGGATCATATATTTTCAATATTGATAGTTATAATAACTATTGCATACCAAGATGTTACGCACAGAGAGATCAATTTGGAAATGAACAACTTCAATTTGGAACATTTGTTGTTTTGAATAAAATAAAATGTCTCTTCTCTTACTACCCTTACTGTTGCTCTCTCGCCCATTTCTGTGGTCGGAATCTGTTTGTCTATCCATGTCCTTCAATATTCAGTATGTTCATTTGTTTGAAAAATTTGAAATGTAAGTGATCCGAACCGAGTACCTCTCTAGATTATAGTCTGTCATAATAGTCACTGTACTAAATCGTCGTTGCAAAACGTATTTTTAACGTTGACGTAACGTATAATGTAATTATATCAATATAGATTTAAATAAATATTTTAATTTTTGTGTTAAAGTGTTAAACTAATTATTTAATTGAAAAATTGATTAAATATCATAATCATGAACTTTATTGTATACTTTCTTATATGTCAACCTTGAACGTTAGAAGCAGATTAATTCAATTTAAATATAACATTTACAAACACCAGTATGACATTATAAGTTAAACTATTTACCACGTATATGAAAATAAGGTATTATCTGAAAAAAATTTTATGGTGTTTACACTATAAAATGTTTTTATTTTGTAATATTAGTTAGTTCTGCAGTTTTTTAGTCTTAATTTTGGTTTGTAGGTACTATATTGATCTTGAATCGATTTAAAATTTAATAAATATAAGAAATTAAGAACAAAAACACTTAATCGGAATATAAGCAGAAATTTAAACTTAATTTAAATTTAAAACAATTAAACATGACATTTAAATATATAAAAAACAAATTTAGTTAATTTTTTTAATTCTATTACTATTAACATATAATACAATGGAGCAGTCAGATTCACTTTTAACAAAATAATCGAAATCATTCCAACGAACAATTACGTAAGTTTCGGTTTAATATACCATCTTAAACGGCTTTTTTCTTGTTTTTTGGTTATTATCGAAATCCTTTAATTACTCGTATCGTCACATAAACATCATAATATAAACAATAAATGAATACATACCAATATTTAATTTTTTAGTATGTGCATAAGCATCTGAAATTATTTTTTCTATATACGGGGTCGTTTCATTTTTGTGGTTATCCACTATATCAATATGACTAAAAACATTTTAGTATGTCCACTAGAA
>LWCA01000658.1:0-21190 GCA_001642005.1 Intoshia linei | reverse complement strand
AACCTTGGTATCGTAAATTACAGTTAATTTTACCCTAGAAAGATTCTTTATATTCTAAAATTTATATTAGGATAAGTGTAATTAAGGCACTTATAAAAATAATGAAATAATTAGTTTGCCTATAGCAACAAAGCTATTACCTGATTATTTCAAAAACTTGAGCGATTCATACCACAAGAGTTACATCATTTTGTTCACCCTGAAATTATCTATAATACTATTATAATTTTATCCAGATCAAAAAAAAACGCCAATTTTGTCGGACAGTGTTATATATTGTTGGTATGTTAGATGTTATGTATTTCGTACAAACATCACCTAGATATGTCAAGCGTGAATTTTTTTAATTCTTCCAAAAATATAAATTCAAAATTAAAATTGTACTTAAAAATGCTAAATTCACTAGCATCAACCTTTCAAAAGAGTGCATAAGTTTGAAGAATATTGGTTAATGATATATTAAAAGTTATTTTTCACTGGCAATGCCTAGATATCAGGGTTGAAATTTTGTATCTATCAACTGGAATAAGCTGTATAAAAATATCATTTTTTTAATTCTACAACCATTAATTATTTCAAATTTTTTGTTTTAAAGTATTTACAAATACAAATAAGTGAATATTAAAGTGATTTTTTTACCCTGAAGTTGTGACTATGTCACATTTAGTTTTTTTATGTTAACTGGGTTGTTGTGAAAAATTTTATGCCTATCAAAATTTTATACCTACCAATTGAACGATAATTGAGATCAATATAAAAACATCATTACATTAACAAAACAGTAATAAAGCAGTGTATTTTAAGCCAGATTAATTTTAGGTTAAATAACAGCGGGGAAAATGAACGAAATTGTGTATTATTATAAGCCAAAATTATATTATAATATTTTAGTCACAAATATTAACTAAAATTAAATCAGTAGAATTAAACCAAAAAAAATTTTTTTACAATAAAAGAGTTAATTTAGTCTAAATGCTTTCAAGATTAAATTAAGTTATGTGTAAAAAAAATAGAATTCCTGAAGATTACGTTTTTAAACAATTGAGAAGATTAGTTTAATTAAAAATTTAAATCAGAGCAATGATAAACAATTATCTAATTTATAATCAGCTCGAATTATAACATTATCAAATTTCCAAAGATCACATTTAAACAAAAATAAATCTCCTCAACAGGATATGTTTTAATTAAAAAAAAAATTTTATGCCTACCGATTTAATTTTAGTTAATATTTGTGACTAAAATAGTATAGAATAATTTTGGCTTATAATAATACACAATTTCGTTCATTTTCCCCCCTGTTATTTAACCTAAAATTAATCTGGCTTAAAATACACTGCTTAATTACTGTTTTGTTAATGTAATGATGTTTTTATATTGATCTCAATTATCGTTCAATTGGTAAGTATAAAATTTTTCACGACAGGGTGTAGCTGTATCAACTGTATATTTTTTAAAATTTCAAGACTATTTTCATTTTTTGAAAAACGGATAATCTGCAGTTTTCTCTTTATGGTTATGTTTATGATTTTAAATCTTAATCAGATTGTGGATTTTTTTATATAATTCTAGGAATCGTTTCAATTTTAAAAAAAAAAATAATTTGGGTTTTTGACAATAAAGGAATCAGTTTCTAAAAATTAAATTTGCGATAAAACATCACCCGAGAACAACGATGTAGAAATTGATATTCTTACAACTCTACACCTATTACTTTCTTAAATAAATTGTACCAGACAATTAGAAAAATAAATATACAGACACATTTTTAACTAAATTACTTTATATAAGCAAGGATATTATTATCACAAGTGTTTTTCTAGTATGCTAGTATACTACATTACATTTCATTACTTAATTTAATTGAAATACATTTATTTTGATTAAGTAGAACTATTTAAACACTGTTGGTAAAATCTTACAATGGTTATGCTAACTAAAAATTAATAATTCTTCTTCCGTTATAAATAAATAAGTAATATTTAATGTGATGTCTAAGTTGGTGTAGTATGTAATTAATGTATACTCAATTTAGGTTTATTTATATAAAATTATATATTGATGAATTTGATTTTTGTTGAGTCATGTTTAAATACATTTTTTATTTTATTAAGTATAGTTAAAAATTCATGATATAAGTAACTAAGTAATAGAATTAAAATTATAATTAATTATTTATTTTATTAGTAATTCATTAATTTTAAAATCCTTTTTCGGGTAACTCATCAAAATCAAATTTATTGTCATGGTCTACGACATAATTACCACAGTTTATTAATGGTTTTAAAATCTCACATTTAAATCGTAGCTACTTATTAGGGGCTACTGTTACCTGACAGGTACTGATTAAAATTTAACCAGGTGGTGACCAACCAAGAGGTGTCAACCTATGGCGCATTGGCAATTTTAATATATTTAAATTGTGGAATAATTAAAAATAAAATTTTAAATTTTAAATAAGATTCATTTTCTTTCAATAATCCGTGATAGTGGAGAAATAACCTGAAAATATTCCGAATCTACTGGAAAATCCGTTCACCTTATATTATAATGGTAATCTTAATTTAACAAGATAATCCTTATCATTGATATACCGGAATTTTAATAATTAAGTCTTAATTAATGAATGATTTATTATATTTCTGGAAGGACATTATTATACCCTCGTGACGCATTTAAATCCAAAAATTGACAAAATCAAAACAACCCTAAAAGTCTCATTAATTAAGGACCACCACACAGTATATCTCTATATTGTGAAAAAATTAAAATGTAGTTTATATTTCTATGTGTAAATTCTATTAATATCCAGACTTTAATAAAAATTTTTGGCGCATCTGAGATTGCATGATACAAATGTGACGCATGGTATGTAAAAGGTTGGCCACCCCTGGTTTAAATGTTTCCTTTTCTATAGTACATCGAAGCTGAGAAAAATTAAATTGAAAATATACAAGTAATATCAGGACAATAATTAAACAAATAACCTATTCAGACTAAATTACTGATTAAACGGAAAATTTAATTAATGTACATGGATAATCCAATTAACTACACCAATCAACATAATAAATTGAGACTAAGACATGTGAACCCGAAATTAGCTATATAAAGTATTAGTTATTATAGAGCATAAAATATATAGATTTTTATTTGTCAAACATTAAAAATTAAAATTGAAATGCTATATGCAACTTAAACTATAGTAGAAATA
This sequence comes from Intoshia linei, assembly GCA_001642005.1. Classification (NCBI taxonomy): domain Eukaryota; kingdom Metazoa; phylum Orthonectida; family Rhopaluridae; genus Intoshia; species Intoshia linei. The sequence goes on along the minus strand of LWCA01000658.1, from coordinate 17,976 downwards.
TTGATTATTTATAATTGATTACTATCAAAAGTGTATTCATCCAGCTATATAGGGAAACTAGCACAATTCATAAATAAAATGCATATCTTAAATTGTCAAAAATTTATAATATATGAACATATGTCGATTGATTGATAAGAGAATTTGAGAAAATACCAAAAGTGTTAGTGAATGAAATCTGGTAACCTATGTTTGCAAACGAGTCTAAAAATAAATTCTTAGAAAACCAATTGTTAATGTAATGTTACTGTCCGATACTATTCCAAAATAATTTTACATTTATGTGCACGCATTAGTATTCAATGCAATGGTATTACTCAATACAAATAAATCACATTCTATTAATTGTTAAAACTGGGTGACAGTAATTTATTTCTTATCGACTGATACATTTTTTTAGAGCATTAAATAAATTTTTGGCTCTATTTTTTACAAATAAACAAGAGATCCAGGTAAATACATAAAAGTTTTTCAAAGTTAATCTACTTCCAACGTTTGGTGAAATTAATATCAAAATTTGCATGATAACGTGCATTTAAATGCTGCGAATACATCAACTAATAAAAATAAAATATCTCCGCTCAATATTATGCTAAAATATGTGTTTTTTGTTTTTCTTCTAAAAAACATACAAAACCAATGCGTCATCACAACAATACTGGGTCAAAAAACAGCATCCTGTGAAAATCACCATCTAAATGAAATACCTTCTTCCATAGATGCTGATATCACCATCTTACGATTCAATGATAACAATTTAGTCAATTTATATGTTAATATGTAAGTTACAAAATATTTCAAAATTACAATTTTAATTTAAGGTTTTCGAGATATACGCGACTACAAGAATTGGATTTGTCAAATAATAAAATTGAATCAATAGCAGAAAACGCGTTTGGGGGACTTTATCATCTTAGAATATTGAGTCTTAAAGGAAATAATCTTGAATCAATACCAAAACTTGGTCTATCTAATTTAAAGAAAATAGACTATCTTAATATAGAATCCAATCCAATCACCCATATAGAATCACAGGATTTGACTGTTTTAACTTCATTGAAACAATTGAATTTAGCTAATTGTAAAATCAAATGGATAGATTATGAATGGATGGAAGGACTGGTACATTTAAATGAAATAAATATATCAAAAAACAGGATAATAGGATTAAGTCATAAAATGGAAAAATATTTCCCTTCAACCTTGAAAGTGCTCAGACTACACGATAACCCCTGGTCTTGTACTTGCCACTTAAAGTGGTTAAAGAAATTTTTAACAAAATCAAATCATAAGTTACACTGGAAATTTTCAATAAATATTCCAAAATGCAATTCTCCCATAAATCTGCAGAATAAGCGTTGGGACGAAATAGATTATTTACAATTTGCTTGTCCTCCCAAAATTACGAATGGATACAATGAAACTATTATTAGTGCATCGCCAGGAGAAACTATTAATATAAAATGTAATGCAAATGGAGACCCTAGGCCTAATATAACTTGGGCTTACGATGCTACATTACACAAAGGTAATATATGATAATTTCAAGCAAAGTCCAAATTAATAACATAACGCAATGTTTTGTTGTGAGCAATAGATATTTGAGGCTTTACTATTTACATTTTTAATTTTTGAATATTGTATATTAATTATCGCATCATGGATGGCTAAAATTGCTTTATTACAAATTACCCGCGTGATAGACAATTTGTAAAAGATTGTGGGGCGAGAGACATTTTTATGAAATGAGCATTTGTACATTTAAGACTTTGGTAATCGCTGATATATTAGTAACACAAAAATGATACATCTTTTGTTCTAAAAATTAGATGCATTGCTAAAATATAAATTAAATCCAGTCTGCGAAACATTGATATATATTATATTTAGGAATAGACAAAAACGAAAAAAAAATTAACACAACAAGCAATGAGATTACAAGTCTTCTAGTTATAAAAAATATAACATTAAATGATTTTCAAATGTATCATTGCAAAGCCAGTAACATAGGAGGTTCGTATGAACTCATCTATAATTTAGTACAGGATGAAAAAAAAATATTTAATTTGAACAACGCCACTAAGACAATTATTCCCAACACTGTTCAATCAAAGAACAGTATAATAAATAAAAAATTCGTAATTGGAATGATAATAGGAATTTCTATATTACTGAGTCTCAGCTGTATGCTAATGGTATGCGTAATTTTTAGGAAGTATAATGATCATAAAATCAAAAAAAAGTTATATGGTAATAAAAATAAATCCATTCGCCGCAACAATTCAGATCCCGGAATTTATAAAACCAAATATTCTAACAATATTACTGGAATTTTAGAGAAAAATATAGAATCTAAAAAAATATCGACTTTCAAAACCAATAAAATCATAACTTATCACAACAATATCATGTTAGATACTGATACCACGTTCACACCTACTGAAGAAAACATTTCAAAAAATGATAATGTTTGGACCAAAATAGACAACTTGCTACATATTCAAACAGAAGACTTAGAAGTTGGTGAAGATAATACAATCGCAACAACTGCTATACAAATTATACCATACAAAGAAAATAATGTAAAAATACTTACAACACATTCTATTAAAAAAGATATGCTGAAATATGAAACAGTTTTATAAATCTGTAAAAAGTAAAATTAAATCACCTTTCTTCTTATATGATCAAAATTAATTCCCAATTCTACATTTATGTAATTATTTTATATTTTATAAAATTAACCATCTAATAAGGGGATTTCATCATCGTACGTGGAAGACATTTTTTGAATTATTCGTCTAGAAAATTCCGAATTTTTATATTTTGCTTCATTCGGCGTACTGGTAAGATGTTTCCGCGGTCTAATAATTGTACATTATTTAAAATGAACAACCCAAATCTATCCGAATGCATATTCGTTTTTTTGTTTGAAAATTCTGTGTAATTATACATAACTTACTTGGTTATGAACCAATCCAATTTCAAATGTATTTTATTTTTCAATTTGATGTATTATTTATCGTTTATTTTATATAAATTTGTGTACATTATTTATTAACTTAACAATTAAATTTAATTAAAATTAAAATTTGGTTTAGTATAAACTTTCAGACATTTTTGTAAAATGTGTCACAATTGGGCCTCATTTTTATACTATAAATCTAAAAGTTTCATTATATGGGCAATATTATTGTAATGCATGATGCACTATTTATGGTTATGTCACTTATGTGGTCATTATGTTCAAGTCTTAAAGGTAAAATTTAACTTGTTCATTTTGTGGTTTTTTAACATAAGATTTGTTTATGAAATATATGTATTATTGGTCTTTTAGAGTATATGTATTATAGATATTATATGATGTTGCTAGGTTAGTACGTACAAACATCACCCAGCTCAAATATATATAAAAATTAAAAATTGTCCAATTTTTTAATTGAATGAGTGTAAAGTGAAGATTTTATTATTTCTAATGATTAGATTATATTCTAATACGCATTGCGCAAAAATGAACAGTTTATTAATTGAATGGAATTACAGTCAAATCTCGTTAGTAAACAATAAAAATAAACTAGTCTTTGTCTCTTATTTCATTTTTGTCTACTAATGAGTTATGTAATAAATGATTATATTATATTACTAATAATCATAATGATATAAAATTATAGAATTTTTATTTTAATTATTTAATTTATTTACAATGTAAGTTTAGAATGGCTTATAAATTAAATTATAAGTAAGTTAAATATAAATTTTATTTATACTCAAAAAAAATCTAAAATTAGTAATATAATAATGAGGGTAAGATTTCGAAACTATATTATAATAGTTTATATTCATGAAATGAAATAAAAACTTGAGAAAATTTTATAAAATTTTTATTTCTCCTTTTCGCGACATGTTTTTGAAATTATTCATATCAGTATACAATGAAAACATAAATAATAAAAAAATAATAAATTGATTATAAATTTTCATAGATTATAATATAATCTGATAATTATCAGACAAAAATTTTCTAACGTTGAATAATTTTTCAATTTCAGTAGTGGTTATTATGCTGATATTTCTGAGTTTCATTATTAGAGTATCAGTTGAATTTATATAATCTAAAGTTTTTGCCTCCTGGTCAAACTGTGTATCTGATAAATTATCAATTATAGTTGTATTTTTGTTAATATCAATACATTTAGGCAAATCATCTTCATTAACATCAATTTCTAATTTTTTTAAACTTTTTAAAAGCTGCACTTAATCAAATTGATACATTTCAATTTTGTTTGATTTTTCAATTCCCTCAATGTTTTTCCACGTCTAAGTGAATATAATATGATTTATTTCGTTCCAAGATTTAAATACATTGCCTATGCATATTTGTATCGTGTAATTTTTCATTACTAAGTTTAAGCGCCATTTAACCAGATTTTTAAAGAAATGTTGGTTATATCTATATTTTAATGACCTTATTATGCTTTGATCCTGTGGTTGGATCAGTGAGGTTGTGTTTGGAGGACTATATAATACTCCATATTATCTGAAAATAAAAATTGTGCGGGTGGATGTGCCGGACATTGATCCATCAACAATAATTTTAATTCAATAATAATTTTTCATTTAGTGAAATTTTTTTTATTTTTAATTTTTTAACACTTTAAATTTGTTTTTATTTTATTTGTCTACTATTAAATCGTCAATAGTAACAATTCACTCAATTTTTGTCTACTATTGCTATTCAAATTGCGATTGTTTCTTAATGAATTGATTACTAACAAGAGTTGACTGTATAACATTTGTGAACCATGATAAACAATCAATTTTAAAAGCCAAAAAGAAACAAAAGCGTGTTTATATATTACTTGTTATAAATGACAGAATAACTATTTACATGTCTAGTTCATAATTTTAACTTTACAAACGAGATTTGGAGAATTCATGAACTCTATGGGTGATATCAGGAATGGTCTTTTTCTAACGTTTTATCGGTTGCTTAGTTTTTAGTGTTGTCTTGATAAGTGATGATATCTTTATTAAAAACTATTATTGAAAAATGTTTTATATGTATAAGAATGTTATCTTTCGGTATTACTGTGCATTTTCTTCTATTTTATTTGTCTCTACCGCTATATATGCATATAAAAATTATCCACCTATGAAAACTCACTGTTTACCAAATGATTTAAATTATAATTGTAGAAAAACTCGTTCTAACATCATATATTATGTGATGACGTTTTTATTCGGTAACATTTCATCAAATTGGGTTTTGATCAATACGTCCATATGTTATTTGCTGATAGTTTCTAAAATTATTGAAAAGTGGGTTTTTACATCTCTCAACACCAGTGAATTACAATATATTAAAAACGCGTTTTGGAATTTTATTTTTCACAAATTTACAATACTTTTCGGTGTTATTGTGGTTGCCATAAATACACTGTGCCTGTGGTTTCTTTGGTTTACATTTACTGGATTTGTCCACCTTACTCAAAAAGCTTGTTCTTTTCGATTATCCATGTTTACTCAAAAAACTATCCACTCGGATAGGTTACATGAAACTCATTTTTCAAAAAAATCAGTAAGGATGATGTTTCTCTTGTTTGGGTTACAGTCTTTAACAGCTGTTTTCTCCGTAATTGCAGTTTTTGCTGGCATATCTCTCGGATGGAACATCTTCATTCTTTTAATTAATGAGGTGTGTTGATATTAATTTTATTATCATTAATTTAGAGTATAATGTTATTTATTGAAACTCTTCACTTAATAATAAGGTAATTTATATCCAAAATATTAATAAATTTTATTCAAAAAATTATAAAAATTTTAGAATTACTCCTCTTAATATTTATTTCTGATATGTGTCGATTGAATACCCAGTAGTATTTGATTAGTATATTTCTTCTAGATTATAATGTACTTTGGTGTACTTGTATAATGTAGTAACATTTTTCAAAATTTTTTTGAATATTTGAGTTTATTTTCAATTTACTAAAAACACTTAAATAAAATAAATAACTGCAATAAAAGGATAGTTTATTATATTTCTGATTTTATTTACCTTACATAATTTAGTCTCACTACCGTCTAGGTATAGGGAACAATGTATTATAAAACATTATTTTACAATGTACCTCATTCCGGACAAATATTATTTATTGTAATGCTTGACTATTTAGTCACTCAATTCATTTATGGTACCGAAACGACAATACCAACGATCTATATTTTTCGTACATTTATGCCAATGACTTTTTATTTGATACAGTGTACCTATTATTGGACCTATTCCATCATTTCCATATGTTGGTAGTATTTATCTGATTATTTTTATATATTTAAAATAGAATTGGTCATCTGCAAATTTGGTAATTAGTGTTGCGACTATTGTTATTGTAACAAGAATCCATAAAATATTAATGAAAATTCTAAATAAATATATCAGACACATTAGAAGTAGAAACATTTCAAAAGACATGAACTTAAAGTTTTCATTATATTTGTTTTAGTTATTTAATATTAGATTCCCATTAATTACAAATGATCAAATTGGAACTATTCACCAAATGTGTTCTATTTGTTGGATGCCTATGAATACTGCTCGTCAATTACCTTGCAATCACTATTTTCATCAGTATTATTTTTTTGTAAATACAGTTAACCCTTTACTATGTGATTGTGTAGATTCAAGCCTTTTATAATTATTGATTCTATTTTTCTACTTTGGTTTCACCTAAAAAAACGTTGATATTGAGTTACCGTGTATTTTTTTCTAGAAAATATGACTCATACATATTTTTAATGAACTTGATTATGAAGGAATGGTAAACGTCATATTGTATAAATCAGGGTGGCCATTATTTTACCTTTATATTGATGTCAATTAAAAATGTAAAATATTTATTTATTTCTATATTTTGTATGTTTTTGTATCCATTGTCTAGAATTGGTTTTTTTAAATTAAGGTCCGAATAATAAAACTAGAATTTTAATTTGATATTACTTATGACCACTGGTTTATTGTTTATGTGTTTATTTTACTTGCGGTTTTATAAATGTACATTATTATATTAATTTAGTCACTGTATACAAACTTGGTTTGAACGTGATAGGACATGTCCAACTTGTAGAAAAACTTATTGTATATATTCTAATACTTATACGCAAAGTCATTATTTTGGTTCATACAATCAAAATTCTAGATTATTTGTGAATCGTAATTTTACATCTTATTTTTTATTTAATATTCACTATTGCGTAGTTTCCAGATATATATCTTGGTTTCCTGTTTTTACTTTTGAAATAAATCGCACCAACAATATCAACTTTAATGAAAGTGGTAGAGTTACAGAATTTCCACAATATCAATTTTCATACACGGATATGGTTCATTCCTTTAAAATCATTTTATAATTAATTTAGATACCTCAAATAATGAATTTATTACCGTGTGCAACATACAATATGGTTCTATCTGCGGTCATGAATAACTCCGATTCAATGGATAACGCTATTTCTGAAATTATCCAAAATCCAGTAATTAAACTTTGAATTTTATAAATTATTAGCCTGATGGTTAAGTACTTTGTATAAACGTCAGCTAGCTCTCCCACAGGCAGACGTTTTCATTTTAAGACCGATTTTAAAATAATTATTATGTTTTTAGTTAATTATCTATAATTAACTATTTAAATACTAATGATAATGACTGTTAATCTTAAAAACAATATAATCATAGTTAGGACCCTAGTAAATTGTAAAAAAACATCTATTTCAGAAAAAAGTAAAATTTTAATTACTTGTAGTATATTTTCTATCTTCTGTCATGATTTTGTATGTATCAGTGTTTCAATTTTACGGAGTTTTTCATTACTGTTAATTTACCGAATAAAATTTTCACTACCGGCAATTACTTTTTTAAGAATAACTTAAATCATCTTTAAATGTATTAAAGTATAATAAAGAATATAATGACTTTTACTATGAAGTATTCATTATGAACACATACAAACAATTTCACATACAGTTTTTCATCATAAATACACAATAAAAATTTTCATCAATAGATGAGACGTCAAAAAATTTTCTCTAATTGTCGAAATGATAAACATTTTTTATTTTTCACCTTGAAATTAAAAATACAATGAATTTAATTTCAGTGCAAGTTAGAATATTTTCTACGATTAAACATTATAAGCAAAAATATAATAAAAAGTTTATTTATTCAGTCTTTCAGGTTAAAAATAGGTTTTTAAAAATAGTATTAGGAGACAATCTTGACTGTCTTTTTGTAAGAAAATATTCAAAAAGTGTAGATGTTTTTACAGTGTTTTTTTATAAAAAAAATTTTTATGGGTTTTCGAGTATCCTCTTCAAGGTAGGGGGTGGAATTTTGTCAAAAACTAACAGCCCTAATATACATATTGTATTAATTATATTATAAAATATTCTTTTATTTTTATTATCATTTAAGGAATATCTTCGATTGGTGGATGATAGGGATGCTTCTGTAGATATTTTTACAAATAAAAAATCTGTGTATTCTATAACGTTTATATTTTATTATGTTTATATTTAGTGATTATAATTTAAAAGAAATTGATACAACCCTCGCATGTAATAGACATAGTTTATTTAGAGAACAAAGAAGGAATTTATTTCAAACCGCATTAAAGTAAATTTTAAAGGGTTTATGCCATAATAATAGATCTTAAACTGGTACTCTAAATAATTATTATGTGCCAAGCGTTTCATTAAAAAATTACTTTATTATTAGGAGGCAATAGTTGTAGTAGAAATTTTTTTTTTAATATTTGTCAAGCCTCCTGATTAATTTTTACTAAGCCCACTATTAATCATCATACTAATTTAAAATTTTTGTTAACTAATATTGACCATATATTTAGAAAATACGTTAATAGAATTGGTAAAAACTGATAATAGCTGTTAAATAAATTGTAAAAATTTCATTTTTATAGTACATGTAACGATTGGCAGAAAGGAACTCGAATAAATTCATCTTAAATAAAAAGATGTTCAAAGCGGGATTCAAACTCTAGTCACGCATAATACAATGATATGGCTATAACCACTCTGACAGTTAGACATCACAAGTGAGTTATATCGAAAGTATATTATATTCGAATCTCGATTAGTACGATAGTGATATATCACTACAGTACATTAGCGACAGATTTTTCAAAAATTGATCCGCTTTTAGCAATTGGTCTTTTTCCCTGAACTTGGTTATAAACGTTGACAATTTATGAGATTTACAGGCGTCATTGTATTCAGTTTCTTTCAAAAAATTTTTTGGTACCAGAAAATCGATCACCCTTGCTAATGTTTAGTTAGTAATTATAATTGCATCGTAGATGAAGATAAACTACTCTACTCGAGATAATTATTTGTTTATATCGCATAACAAGATATAATTCTCTCAAAATAAAATTATTGAACGATCTATTAAAATTGCCATGACTGAATTAAACATAACTGGTACAAGCCTTGTACTACAAGTGGGCGATTATAAAAACATAAATATAAATTTTTTTTAATATATTTCAGTATAGTAAAATTGATGCGGTACCAAATTTAAAATATAGTTCTATGTCAATGTTCATTGTTTTATTATAACATTTTAATTATTAATTACATACATTTACAACACATGTTTTATTGAAATGACTAATGATTAGTAAACTTGATAACTAATCTAAAAATTTATTTAATTGTTTCTATATTATTTTACTTTATTGTTAATTACTGTCAAGTTGACAGTGACAATTTGTGACGTCAATTATACTTTTAATTATCGCTGTTATATTTTATACATACAAATACATACAAAAAAATGTAGACAGTACAGTATTGAATATTTAAAATTTGGTTTCATCACATCACCTCAAAACAAATCACTACCAATGTGTTTAGTTTGTCAAAAAGTATATAGCAACGAAGCCATGAAACCTTCAAGGTTATTAAATCATTTAAAAAATATTCATCCTGTTAAACTAAATAGTGACTTGTTATATTTTAAAACTCTACGAGATACATTTAATAATCAACCACCAATTTAAAACATGTTTAATAACTCTATAAAAAATCAAAACGAGGGCTTGATCGCATCTTACAACATTTCGTTCATGATTGTTAAATCTGGAAAACCCCATAACATTGGTGAATCATTACTATTTCCCGTCATTGGTGAAGTTTTGCAAACTATTTTAAAAAATATCATATCATATCACATTAATAATACTACATTTTGTATTTTTATTGTAAAATTTTATTATAAAATAAATTATATATTCTATTTACAAGTGGTTTTATATTTTTTTTGTACTTTATTTAATTATAAACAATGCAGTTTTGTTTAAACAATTTGTAAAGTGCAAAAAATATATAAAAACACTATACCCAAAAAACGATTTTAGATGGATAGAGTGGAGCGTTGATGAATTTTTTGGTTGTAAGGGGATATTTTTATAACAAGTTGAGGATCCACTGATATAATGTGACAGTAATAAATATATTTTTTTTAATTATTAAATATCGACTTTGGGATTGAGAGTTGAGATCGAAATTGAGTTTGGGAACCCCTGCCTTATACCATAAATTTGATTATCTAGGTCTTAGATTCTAGGAGAGTAAATCAAATACTGAGAAAAAATTACGAATAGATATTTTATCAAATTTAGTAACTCAATCATATCTAACTGAAACCGCTTCCAATTATGAAAGTAGAAACTTAATTGACATATTAATTCAGGAATGATTTCAAAATACTATTGACCTAGCTAATCTAACGGAATGTAAACCATCTCCATTAAAAAATATTTTATAAGTTTAATCAACATGAAGTGTTTTTAATGACATTATTAGGATAGTCGAAATTTTTTAGTTTACGATTAAAAAATATATTTCAGATTAACCGGAATTATTCGAAAACCAGTTTTTCAATTTTTCGAATGATCGTGACTCTTTAGCTATGAACAACTATTTTTCTATTTTTTCTGTAATCTGAGATTTTTGGAAAGCTTAGATTATCTCAACAGTTGTGATTTCCAACATTAAAAGGTAAATTATTCGATGCATTTCAAATACCGAGAAACAGACGCACACTCTAAAAACATTGAGGAATCTTCCCATCATTAGGTCGCAAGAAATGTCATCTTCCTCGAATGTAATATTCCAATTTTAAGTTAATGTATCTTTTATAACCTTAAATTTTCTTTTAAAGTTTAATTGAAACATGATAATTTAACATTTCAAAAATGTTAAAATTTTTAATGTCTGATTTCTGATATATTTAGTTAATAATCTATGTCGTATTTCAAAACGGAGACACAAAAGTCTATTAATAAAACTGGTTCCATTACTTGAAAATAAAACCAGTTTGATGGTTAGCATTACAATGTAATTCAGTATTTTTCTTGAAAATTACCGTATAACTAACAAATACACCGTTATTTTTAATTTTAAAACACTTTAAACAAGTAAAAAATTGAACTTTACATTTTAAGGACACATCATCTAGATTTTAATAATGCTCTATTGACAACGTTAATATTTATTGTTCGATACATTCATCTACCAATGAAATTCAAAAAAAATTCAAAATTTCCCACTAAAAACACAAAATTCAGTTCAAAGAGTATATTTTATGAAATATGTGATTCTTATAACGCTAATACTGGCAGTACATTGAAAATTATTGACGTGTATTTGTTATGTATACTATTTACTGGAATTTGTCAATTTCTATATTGTATTACTATTGGATCTATTGCTTATAATTCATTTTTGGCTGGATTTATTTCTTCTGTTGCCGCCTTTGTTTTGGCAGGTAATTGATATAAACTATTATATCCTTAATATTTGTGATTCCCAAAATTTTAACTTCTAATTTATATTTCCAGCGGTAAAATCCCAAAATAAAACTTAAATATTTTTATAACATTCTTAGTGTCTAAAATTTTAAATTAAAAACATTGTTGTTGATTTTTTATGTTCTCAATCTCTGGTCTAATCTATTAGCCAACAAAAATTTTATAACCTTTTTTTCCAATCGTCAGAATACTTTGTGACGTCACTAATTTTTTCTACGTTTTCATATCTACCAAATTTTATGCTTAGAATTAATAGTATTATGGCAATGCATTTTCTTAATTTTTGATTAAATCAATTTAATTTTCAAAAAAGTCCAGGTAGTCTGGACGTAATAATTATCAAATTATATAAACATTATAATTTCATTATTTAGTTTCACTTCGAATTCAACTCAACAGTGAAAATGCAAGTATTTTTAAGGGAATATCTGAACAAAGAGCTATAGCTGATTTCTTGTTTGCCCACGTCATTTTACATTTGACTGTTATTAATATGGTCGGATAATTTTTTTATAACAATAAATACATTACTTACATTATTGTTAATTTGTTCCACTACATTATTTCTTTTAATCATTAATGTTATTTATTTATGTATGTTATACAAAAATGCAATATAAAAATTTTAAATGTGCACTGCGTATCAATCTAAATCTAATTAGAATTTTAATGTTGACTTCCTCTCTTCAGGGTGATTTGGGATTGGCACGTTGTTATGCCGAAATCAATATTCATTTACCTTGAAAATTCAGAGATCGAGATAATGAATAAGATATACACTAGAGGTGTGACAAAATTTTAAAAATAAAGTGCAGGATCGGAAGATGTTATTAATTTAATTTAGAGTAATTAATCAAAAGTGACTACAAAAAAAATTATTTAAATTTGATAAAAATTTGCGGAGACGCTTGCGATACCATACAAAAATTAAAATATAACTTTATTTAATGGAATGTTACCATCGACTGGGTTAGCTATGTTTTGAGAGGTCATATTTGGTTGTTCACTTTGCATCTTTAAATTCAATTCTACCTAGTTTACTTTTTATTTTATTGAAATTCTTATATTTTTATAAAAATTTTAACTAAAAACAAAAATAAATGAGATAGAATTGAATTTAAAAATGCAAAATGAATAACCAAACATGACCACTCAAAAAATAGCATCATAAGTTATAATGATATTAATAAAATATATTATTATTATCATAATATGATTATTGAAAGTAACCATAAAATTTTCATACGCGACTTTATCCGTTCCTGCACCATAAAATTTCCAAAAAAACTACTAAAATTCACACCACTAATATAGTGTATATTATAACCTCCGTTATTTGCCAAAAATAAAGGTTTTTAATATCACGCGAATAACGGAGGTTATACTGTACTTCGTTTTAAGTTATTGGAAGTCTATTTTTGAAATTTTACTAATTGTTATCACAGATAAAGTTAGAATTAAAATATAATAATCAAAGAGGGTTATTTTAATTAAATTAGTTAATTACATAGTAATTAACGTAACAATACATTGTATTGAATACAAGATGTACGATTAAATATAATCTTAAATTTAATAAAATTTTAAGTTATTCGTCGGTTTCAGTCTCTATTCTGTACCGACTTATTCTATATTAAATACTTTTCCGATTGACTTTTAAACACTCTTTCAGTATACTAAGATAGTTGTATGAAATTAGTTTATTGAGTTTTAATTTTTTATCGATTACCACCATATTATATATTTTCATGTATACATATCACATGTATGTATCTTGCCGAGTTATATTATGCTCAACGTTTGATAAAAACTAAAATACATAGTTAAAACTGGATGGCACATGTTTAATTAGACACAGATAAAGATAATTCATTCAAAAATCTAATGTATTATTTAATTTGATAATAATTTTGTAATTTGATCCCATATTGTTGTCCCAATAAGTCTGCCCGTTTATTGTTACAGCTATCACAAATTCAATAAAATTTGAACAAGTAGCATAAATGTGTGGAATAGAGGTGATTATACCAAAATAATCGATGTTATCACGTTTGATGTGTTGTTGAAATTTTCCATATACGTCAGTGTATGTCTTCCAATTTGAGATGGAATATCTTACAAATACCTAAAATTTAAATTATAAAATCAGAATTAAATCAACCTTTTTTTCAAATGATATATTGTTTACAGCAACAATATAAGTTATCACTAATTTGTTCGGATCTGGAAGACATGAACTGAGTTTTAAGTAAAATTTTCGAACATTATCCACAAATTTATAATGATTGATGGAGGGTAAGAATAGACATATAAATTCTAATTTTCTTTTTGAATTGTCAATTATCTGAGAAACTTTCAGTTTTACATTTGATTGAAATCCATAGGACTGCAGAGATAGATTAAGATATTGAATTTTTTCAAGTTGTAAACCCACAGAATCTGCAAATTTAACTTTTTTTTTTGAATTGTACCTTTTCAAAGATGTTGATCTAATGATACATGAAGGCATGATTGAGGTAGAATTAGTTAATTGTTCTTCTAAATTTATATTTGAGAAAAAAATTCACATCGACAATAATACAATGCAAACGAAAGGATTAGCCCTGCAAAATTTTGTGGCATGTTATGGTAATACATGCAAGTGATACATATTGATACATCCCATAAAATCTGTAAATACTTCCAATAAACTAAAGTCGCTAGAATAAATATTGGTTGCACAAGTCCGTTATATGGTAATTTAATCAGATTCTTACCAGATAAAGTATACACCATTTTTTCTTTCAAACTTTTTGACATCCAACTTACATTATTTTTTACATGATATCCTGTAGAATCACTTATAAAGTACAGTTCGTGTGATATACTCAAAGATAAAAATGACAACATTGCTACATGACCACCGATATCAAATGACCAAAATTTGATACATTCTCTATTTTCAAACAAAATACATTGTTTTGTAAAATAATTTACAAGTTGTATAACACTGACAGCCATAATCCATGTAAACAAGTAATAAAATGTTCTTCCTAGACATTGCATGCTCAAATAAAAATTTTTCGATATTACTGAGTATACTATCAATGGCAACAGAGTCCAAAAGACACAATATTTAATCATTATTCTGTTTACATTGCTGTTTTTTTGAGAAAAACTGAAAATATTATCTGGTTTTGTGTAATCAGCCATGAGGGATATAAAAAATACTCCGAAAACGTATGCAACAATTCTCCGAAAAATGCAAACATTGCTCTGTTTTACATTAATTTTGTTTTCGCCAATTATAATAATCATTCACGTTTCATTTAAAATTCAAAATAAACATACCATAGTGATATTTTATTTGGCTCACTAAAGTTAATATTCGTTATTTCAGGTACACGATTGGGATTCCCAATGTATGTATTGTAAAAGTAAACTTGTCAGATAAATTTTGAAATATTCACGATAATACCGGTGTATAGTAGGATGTCACACGAGTCTGAGAAACAATGGTGCTTAGTACTCAACGTCTTCAGTTGTAGAATATAAATACTGTTATATAGCCCGACCCCGGTTTGGAGCGAACCTCGGCAGCAGGGCACCCTCGCTTTTTGGGGCACTTTTTAAATATTTTAAAAAGTAATTAATATAAAAAAATCAATATTTTCGATTGTTTGCACAGAAAATTTTGCACATTGTGCAAAGATGATACCAGCAAAATCAATTGATTTTTAAAATACAATTAAGTTTTGATGTATAATCACAATTTGCATTGATTTAGAATAAAATTTCTTATTATCATTTTATATTATCGTTCAACAGCATAAATTCACTAAAACACTTTAAAAAAGACGGAGTTAATTACATGCAATGTTTAGTATGCTTAAAAAGAATCAAATACATAAATTCTCATTCACACGTGGCGTCATTAAGGTACCATTTAAAAATACATGGTAACTTGGACAATGTTTCTGTCACGCCAAAAATAACGAGTATTTTAGCAATTAAGATGAAAAATTTCCAAATTTGCCTTATATAGACAGACAAGTAATTACAAAGTTGTTGCAATCACGTTTTGCCATTCAACATTGTAGAAGACCCTATTTTTCAGTGGGCTTATGGTGTGCATTGCAAATCAAGATTTATAATATCTGAAAGAGTTTAAACTTTATCCTTAAAAATTAAATATGAAACGATACTTTAAATCTGAGCTAATATCCATAATGTTTGATTCATGGAAAAATCCAGTCAACTCAGTCAGACATGTATGCGTCATGTTATATATCAACAAAAAAGTATTTTATTGGAGTAGCGTCGAAATGGAAGAACAGAGTGGTGACAAATTGTATGAGCATTTGAATACAATAATACTGGAACTACAGAATTGTGGGGCTAAAGTTCTTTGCTGCGTTTCAGACAATGCTAGAAATATGCAAAAAAGTCTAAGGAATGTTAATAGATATTATAAATATTAAATGTGCTGCTCATATCCTAAATCTGATAATAGGTGACATTTTTACATGTATTACTGAGGCTAAAGAGACATTAAAACTTGTCGATACTTTTATAGGAGATAAATTAATGGACCGATATAATTTAACACGTTGGAATTCTAGATAAGAAAATTAGTAATATCTATAAAAAAAGAATTTGGTAGAGTTGTTGCCCAAAATACATTGAAACAAGCAGTGATAATTTTAAAAATAATATCAACCCAACTTATGATTATTCAAAAGGATGAGATTAATGTACTTGATGTCATTTGTGCCTTTAGAAAGATTTATATTGAATGGTTTGATGAAATAACATCTTTATTATCAATTTCAACTATTAATAATTTGCGAAATATATGGAAAAATAGGTGGATTATGTTCGAAATTAGTAACATTGGAATAATTATTAGACATTTTCGATATTTTTTTAATTATGATAGCATTAATATGTTTACTGAAAATTCCGATTTAGACGACAATATTTTCAATAACTGGGTTTCTACTGCATTATAAATAAAAAATTCAATGAATTTAAGGTAGAAGAATCTAATATACAAGAAAAATTAGCATTAAGATTGGAAATATCATTTGAAAAATTACCAGTGCATAACATTTTATTCAGAATGTTATGTAATATGCCATTAACCGAAGCTTAAGTTGAAAGAGCCTTTTCGAAACATTGTCAATTTCATAATTATCTAAGAACAAATCTATCCACAGAAAAATTGAATGATCAATTGTTTATTCAATACAATTGGGAAAAATTTTATGAATAATCAATTAATTGTACATTACCACATAATAAATAATATTTTATTTTATTGACACTACCATAATATATACATTTATATGTACTGTATGAATCATTTAACCTTAACCTTCTTTTATTATTTCTATCTTATTGGAAATAGAAATAATACTACAAATTATTAATCTAAAATTTCTATTATATATAATTGGGCTGGTACCATTTTTTTAATGCTGTTAAAAAAAACCAACAAGCCCATGCGGGTACCAGCAAAACATACATCCTTGTTTATGTGGGATCCATTTCGCGTGGTTAAATGTAAAAAGTGAGTCAATTCTCAACAGTTGGGAAAATATCTTTAAAATAAATATTAATGAAGATGACAGTGAAAATCTAAATTTTTTTGAAATTTTAGAAGAAAAAGACAATAAAGATATCATTAATATTTTTTGTCAATCTAATAAAAATGAAGATGAATCAATTATAGATGAATCTGATGCAGTTGTTCATAATTCACATCCAAAGACAATAGGATTTGCTGAAATAAAAATGTATATTAATAATATGGAATATTATCTAATCGAGAATAATATCCATTAAGGGTTGTCAAGTTTATTTGATTTTAAGTCCAAGATTATTCAATATAAACACAAATCAAAAAATAAAATAACTGATTATTTACACGTAATATGATATATCAATGTATTTAAAAAATAAATAAAAATTAAAAATAATTTTTTTATCTCTTTTATATTGAACATTTTGTTCAAAAGTAATATTTTGGTGTTCATCTTTGGAGAATTTACTGTAGAACATTATTCTATAGAAACTGTTAACATTTAACATTTTTATCATCAAAATT
>LWCA01001301.1:0-10194 GCA_001642005.1 Intoshia linei | reverse complement strand
GGGTTTACGATCTACCACATTTGCACGTACAGGGGTTCCTCCTACTTATGTAGTCTTAGGATATGATATGTACAACAATACAAAATTTGTCTCTTATTTGTGAAGAAATTTGTGTTACTAAATTACTATCAATAATTTTCGAATTTATGTTTTAATTATTGTATTTCAAGGTGTATCGCCCTGACAGGAGAGATGTAAAAACATCCTAAAACATCTGTAGATCCCAAGAAGTTGAGGAAAAGACGGGATTCCAACGAGAAATACCAGCGAAGACTGAAATATAGAGTTTCAGTCTCTCAAGATTCACCATCAAATAGCAGTTTTATATATTCTAGTTACGACGAAACTTTGTATTGATATTTATAAATTTTATACCCATGTATTTTCAAACACATGTAAGATCGCTTCATATCAAGTACGAGGCATCCATATCTAATACGTCTGTATTGTATCATATGTTGCTATGTCATATTTGATAAAATGTGAATTTACTTTCAACTTCAGTACATTATAAAGTTTGCTCATTATTACTATTATTATCATCTATTGTACTTTAAATATGTAAATTTAATTATAATAATTACTAGGTTGACTGTTATGTACTACGTACAAACAGCACCTAACTCTGGCGAGGGCATATTTTTATTATATCAAAAAAATAAATCACGTTGAAAATCTAACTTAAAAATCCTACTATTCACTATTATCAGAAGTGATACCAGCAATGCTGTATTTTTCTGTCCGTACAGCAATATTTGACAATCAAAATTGTGTAATTATCATCTCACTTCCTTAAAAAACACTTTATCATTCATAAGATATTAAGACAGAAAATTAACAACATAGCCTTGTTAATATTAGTTTTTTAATAAATATTAAAAAATAAATTTTGTTAATCTGAACGGCGTCGTAAACTGGTACAGAGCTGTTCATATTGACCAGGTTTGACTGTACTTGTAATAAATTCGTTGTACATCAAAAAACAAACAATTTATTATATTTATTACAATTCAATACAAACACTTTTATGGTGTTTCTAGCCATCTGTCAAAATTTGAATGTGCAATTGCCATTTTTGTGCTCATTTCTCTGACCAAAGTCGTATCCAATTTTTCATCCACTTTCATTCCTTTAAGTATATCGTGACTAATTTAATTATTATTTATTGTTAAACAAACTCCAAAGTACCTACAAAATATTAGAAATACATGTACCAAACAAATTAATTTGACAGGACACGAAAAAAAAGTGAGTTTATTACTTAAACTCAAATTTCAAGCAATTAATAGGAAATTTTAATTTTTAGTAAATTTTCGTTAACATGTAAAACTTAAATCAGGACATCCAAAGTGGTTCACACAAACCAGAGGGATATGAAAATAAATATTTTTGGAGCCCATTGAATGTATAATATTAATTGTATATACTCCAACCTTAGATCATATTTGGATACTGCACTAAAACATGTATATTTTACTAAACTATGATCGTGTGTTAGACAAATAACCAATACTGGGTATATATTTTTAAAATGTGCTCTCAACATCTACTTGTTGGTCGGTTCAAAACTCAGTAAAATGTGTGTAATTTTTAATTTTTTTCATAACGGATACAATCGAATCCTAGACGAGATGTAAAATATCACTGAGAAAAATAGCTTGAGATAAAGTAAATAATAAAAATTACTATTTTTGGACAATAACAATAACTTCAAATTCTAATGGTATGTTAAGCATTTTAAATACATTTATCAACGTATTTACATCCAATAATAACTAAACAAATATAAAGTAAATATATATTAAAAGGTTACACTTTCAACGTAAACCTCCGTCAAACATAATCTATCGGTTATTGTAATAAATGTCTAAATTGAAATCTATAAAAATTATAAGTAGAGATACCGATACAATTTCTGAAATTTGTCGTCCACTTGGTAATTTTGTTTTTTTACAACTACTAGGTTTATCTTCACTTATTCTATGAATCGCAGCTGTACATCTCATCTAATTATATAATAACACAGATATACACTAGCGCAGTGGTTCTCAAATGGGGTACTGGGATCCCTAAAGGGTGCAAGAAATTCATTTGCATATACCGGCTCGTCTGATACTATGACTCATAAATTATAGATATGTTTTAAATTCCAAAAATAATAGAAAATAAAAATTAATTTGTAATAATATACATATAATGTACTTAGTTCCTTATGTATTTACGTCCATTTCATTGTCTCTGCAATTTTAAGGTTGCATAGTAAATATCTGTACGTCCCTATTTCGTCAGTTCAATCATTAAAGATTTTTCAGATATTCATTTTCGGTCAAATCAAGTTTTAACATTTTTACAATAATTTCTTTTAATTGGTATGGTGTCATAGTTACAACGCATTTAAATTATTATAGTGTGGCAAATTTTTTTTCTCGTTTAGTGGTACCAACTGTGAAGTATGTTGAGAACCGCTGCACTAACAAATTATTAAGCGGACCATGAACCAGTTCTGAATTTGAAGGTTTTATTACTTATATGTTTTATGTTGTCTAATTTACTTATATGAAATTGAATATTTGTGTTTCTGTCTGTGTTATCGTCTATTCAAAAAATTGACAGTCGTAGAATTAAAAAACCCCATTTCTAATACAGTTTTTCCCAGGACGTGTTTATATCTATTTTTCAATTTCCGAATTTGAGTCTTTCAGGGCCAAAAACCCAATTCGCTCTTTTATTTAAAAATAAAATCAGCCCAAAAATTTAATAAGACATACATTCTGGAACGCGTTTTAAAATGATTAACATGGTCTTAAATCTTAACCTTATAAACGCATGCCTTCATGATCAAAACCCAAAATTACCCTTTGTTTTAAAATGACACATGTCCTAAAATTTTATAAAAAATAATCTCTAAGGTAGTTTTTAAAATGATAAGCATTCTCATAAATGGCAACCTCAAAGATAATTTTTACGATTAAAACCCAGATGACCCCTTTTTTTTAAAATGAAAACAGCCCTAGAATTTAAAAAAATAAGAGATGATACAATTATATCCTGTTAATATACACCAAAAATTTCAATCTGACAAAGTAACGCCTTCACTATCAAAAAAGCACTTTAGTATCAATTTTTATTATTTCGAAACTATTTTACTAAAACAAAAAGTTGAACCAATTAACGACCCGAAAATTAAAAAAAGAAAGATTATTCTGATACAGTTTATTCCATTTGACCCAAATGTAACCAAAAAATCACTACTTTAGATCATTGTAGCTTCTATCCTGCACGATAAATTTTTCTAAAAATTGATGAGTAGGTTTCTACCACGTATATTAACATATTCTAAAAATAATTTAGAGATCCCGAACATAATTTTCAGTTTATTGCTGTGTAATTATGAAATTACTTCGTTGGATTCGATAAAGTGTTGTATTGTTGGAAGTTCATCACATTTTACTTGATTAAATGCAATTTTTATTTGTTGTAATAGTTTGTTGCAATTAAATGTATATCTAATGTTAAAATTAGAAAATTTAATTATGCAAATGTTGATAATAAATGTTGTTTACCAAAAACAAAACTTAAATGATTAATTTAATTTAATTGCACCCATCAGGAACAACAGATGGAGAAGCCAGATTTTATGGAAAATTTTCTTAAGTAAAAAAAATTCACAGCGGCCCGGTATTAAATTATAAAATTTGTCGCGAATGACGAAAAATTGTAAAGCGCGATTACTTGGTCACATTATAAAAAATTGAAAAAAACGTAATAAATTGACTTTTAATTGTTAAAAATTTTTTAAGCATTTTTTAAACGCTGGTTTACATAATAACGTTTAAAGTTATATTCACATTGAAAAAAATATAAATTACTCTTTAGTGTCCAATAAATCTCGTACAAATAAGCCTTCGAGAGAATTAATTGCCATGATTATTGCATAAAGCTCTGCTCTATCTTCCAATCTAATAGTACAATAATTCAGTTAAAAAACATGATTTAAAATTTTACATAATAAAAGTTGAAATGTAATATTTTTAGGGGGATCCATGATTGGTAATTATTTCAAAAATTCAATTTTTCAGATGCAGGGTCTATTTATACCACTTAGTATTCCTATTTTAAGTTACTTGTAAATTAAAAACTTTATTAAATTTTTCATCATCTTATTTCCTCTTATCGACATTAACTCGTTCGGGATTCTCGAAAACAATATTGATATCATTAATTAATGTAAAATAAATAAACACTTCTCTTTCATGATTATTTGAATACAGTTCAATCTTCTAAACATTTTAAAAATAGAAATATAATAATTTCATAATACATCATAATTTCCTGAAATAATATTGGACATGCAAACTTTAAGAATAAATTTATAAATAAAATTTATTTTAACAATTACAATAACTTTACTGACATGAGTCCAGGATATAAAAATATATATTTGTGCAATGCACAATGTGTTAATTAATACACAGTACACTTAGTAAGTGTCACTTACTGTACCGATAACACTAGTAAAATAAGTTGATAAAGTTTCATGACGATTTATAAAATAAACTAAAAATTATGTATGCATCCTAAAATTTAGAATGTCTATAAACACTACATCAGATGAATCCAGTAAATTAAATTAAAAAATTTTTTCATTAACATCTAGGCTTATGTAGTGATTTGGAAGAGTTCAAAAATGGAGTAAATATGACTTTAGATGAAGAGTTAAATGTTACTTCGTCTGAAAGTGAACATGAAGTTAAAGTGAATGAAACGGAACAAGATTGTGATAAAGTAAATTTTGATCAAGATATACAGTTTAAAGTGGTGGAAGAGGAAAGTTTTCCTGAAAATGAAAATATCAATGTAAACAAGGAGAACTCTCAAGATTCTCAAAGTGAAAATGACACTACAAAGGAACAAGACGAAAATGCATGTGTAGAGTCAGACAAATTGGCTGAAAATGATACCCATGAAGCTTTAAAACACTATTTCAGTTCATCTGAAGAAGAATGCGAGGGTATTGATATTTTGAATTTATTTTTGGGAATATTTTTTACAAAACTTTTACCTTTTAATGGTCAAAACTCTGCATGTCATTGTATTTAATGTTAAATTCAGATGGTTGCACAAAAAAGATGACAATTTTGAGTTTTATATTTTTTCTAGGTTTAAATGTTATGATTTCGATATTCTATTGATGTTTGTAATATTTTTCTAGAAACCACAAAAATAAAAGATATAAACACTACCATACCTCGTATTAAACCGGACTATGGAAA
Source organism: Intoshia linei (assembly GCA_001642005.1). Classification (NCBI taxonomy): domain Eukaryota; kingdom Metazoa; phylum Orthonectida; family Rhopaluridae; genus Intoshia; species Intoshia linei. Next base: position 4,921 of record LWCA01001301.1, on the reverse strand, counting down.
TAATTTATATGTTATAAAATTACCAGCTTTTCTTGGAATCGAAACAAAGTAACATAATTATTATTTTTAATAATGATAATATAGACCATTTGACGCATACACTTATGTAAATGAGGTTGATGAAAACGAATTAACGAATGACGAGGGTTGTGCTAAAATAAAATTAAAAGTTGAAAATACTATCCGTTGGCGCAAAAATCCAAATGCGAAATATGAAATGGAAAGCAATGCAAAAGTTGTAAAATGGTCTGATAATTCCTCTACTCTTCATATCGGTAGCGAAATTTTTGAAGTACATGACATGCCATTGCAAGTTGATAATTGTTACATTTATATCCAAAATGGTGAAGGCCTCACAGCACAGCGAGTTTTGAAAAGAAAGTTAAATTTTAGGCCTCACTCTACAGATTCGTTCACTTATAGAAAAGCTATTTCCATTGCAGATAGGTCGAAGAAACAACAAAAAATGAAGGTCTTGAATGTTGTTGGTTCAAATCCTGAATTTGAAAGGGCTGAGAAAATGAAGGTATTTTTAGAAATATTATTTTTTACAATTTAAATGTAAAGCCAAAACTACTGTAAAACTGAATTTTTCTTTTTAAGGTAGATAAAACTGGATTTTTAGTAAGTAGTTTTAGTAGATATGATCAATAGGGTGTTGGAAATCTTTTAAATTGACTATATAGAGCAATAAATATTGAATAATTTTACATCCAAAATTTATCTTTACTAATGAATCAATTTATGCAATATAAAAAATAACATTGTGGTAATACCCGGTGCAGTTCTTCGAGAGGGCCTCATTTTTCTAAATTATGCATTCAAAAAATTATATTCTTGACGTTCGTAACTATTTTGCGTTAAATGTATCATGAAGATCCTTATTGTTACGAAAGAGTGCTATTATGTCATAACATATACATGTATATTGTGTATAACAAAGTAAAAAATCCAATTGTGTTTTTTTGTGTTTAAAAAATTTTGTATTTATATCAACTGGAATAAACCTATCAAGAATAATTTTTTTTTTTAATTTTCGGACCGTTAATTATTTCACATTTTTTGTTATAATAAAATATTTATGAAAAAATATATATCAATACTAAAATGCTTTTTTGACCGTAAAGTCGTCACTTATTCGGATTGAAATTTTTTATGTGTTAACAGGATACAATTGTACCACCTGTAAACTTTTTGAAATTCTAGAGCTGTTTTTATTAAAAAAAGAAGGGCAATTTGTGGTTTTGGCCATGAAGATATAATTTTTTTAAATTTAAATTTATGATTATGTTTATGGTTTTAAAATCCGCATCAGCGTATATATGATTTTAAATTCTCCAACTCGTTTGATTTTCAAAAAGAGGAACAACAGTGATTTTTTAACCCGTAAGTTGTGAAATATATATTTAATTATTTATACTCCCGAAAAACTGTAATTGAAATGTGGTCTTTAAAAAATGCTAAGACTGGTAGACTGGTATTTAAATAAAGCGTAACACACACAGAAACAAAAATCGCGTAGCATATTATATAAGTTAGGATAAGATTAAATCAAAAATGCAAAAAATTAAAACAATTTTTTAGGAGGAATATGAAATTCTTCGTAATGCAAATAAATCCAGACAACCCGAAAAATATGATAGATCTAAGAAAAAAATGGCTCGTCAGTTTTTAGAAAGTGGTGATACTTACCTTGAAACCTCAAAGACAAAGAAATCTAAACAAGGTTGGTTTTTATTAATTTAATTTTAAAAAATTTTAAATTGAGTAATTTTTTAGACGATTTCATAGACGACGATTACACAAGTGAGGATAACGATGCACTAGAAAGTATTAAAAATAAAGTAAATGATTCGTTATCTGAGGTAAACCTAAACTATCAATATTATTATAAGTTATATTTAGAACTCTGATATTGAAATAAAAACTAAAAAAAGAACAGCATTATCAGATTCTGAATCAGTAACATCATCTGATTAGATTTGTAAAGTTTTGTATAATACATTTTATTTTTTTTTGGCTTTTTGACAATGATAAATATGAGTTTGAAGATCTACATCTTGGGTAATTTTGGAATTTTCATGTACATAACAATTGGTTATTTTAGAACTAGGATACAAATATAATAAATATTAATCAACTTTACTTTGAAGTAATTTCGACATTATCACAAATGATGGAATTGACGATTTTAATATTTCCGGTAAGTATGCAATTTTTTCCGATAGAACTTTCTATTATTATAATTTTGTTCTTTTTATCAGAGTTGGCAGTAAAATTATTCTCAATTAGTGACTTTTTAATACCTTTTGCAGTAATAATTGGCGAATTTTCCAATTTTGAAAGGTTATTCAAAGCCTAATATTATGAAACTTTAAAAAAATTAAATTAAAAACCCTTTTATTGCATTCGAGTATATTAATCAGGTTATTGCATCTAACATTAAATTCATCTGTATCAAAGTAGCGACAATGTACAGACGTGTCAACTGAGTCTTGGAAATTAGAAGAATTGTGATACATCTTTGATTCTAATGTTTAAAATACAATGCATACTTTCCAAAATCTAGACATACCAGTGGTTTTCCTTTTTTTGATCGAAAGCATGAGCTTCAAAATATTATTTTTGTGTATTTTGATGGTTTTGTCAAATAAACAATCGGTTAAGGTATTTCTTTTCAAAATAAATACCCCAGTGTTGTAAAGATTCAACTTACAAGCATAAGCATCTTTATCGGATTGGACATCGAATCCATTGTAAAGAGAAAGAATTGCCCCGTCTTTTGAGACAAACAGTGATATAAAATCTTTTGGATCCACTTTTTTCATCAAAGACTGAATAGACGCATTAGAAGTAGTTAAAATGTGAAAATCAGATCTGTGTGCAATATAATTGTCAATGAATGAATTGATTTCGCCAGTGATAAAAATATCATTTGGTAAAATCAAATATGCTTCACATTGGACGTGTTGAATTTGGTGTAAATTGTGAATTATAGATGTTTCAATTTCAGAATTTGGTATGGTCACCCAGTGTATAATTTGTTTGCCAGATTGTATGCAATTTTTAGAGAAAATAAAACTTTCATAGTATTCAATGCTTTTTTCTTCAGATTCTTGAATAAATACAAAGACGTCTGAAAAATATAAAATTACTTGTAATTTAGAGACAATTCATGTCAAATGATTGTAAATTGAAAATATTATATCGAATTTCTGCACATTGAAATAACAAATGATGCATCAAAAATATACAATCCGATTAATAAATAAATACATGTAAAGTGTACCCTTAAATCCAGAAGTAAAAAGAGAAATAATAGAAAAAACCAACAAAGGAGCATTAATTAATTTCAATTTATCTTGTAATTGATTCTTCCATTTTACATCCTCGAGGGCTGAGCCATCTATATTAAATATTATTGGTACAATCCCGTTATTTTCATTTGAATTGCAACGAACTCTACAAAATTTATTAAGGAAACAATTGAATAAAAAATTTACTTATTCAAGCACATTTTTAGAATTTAAATAAATTAACTTGTAGTTTATTCGTTTCCATGTTTTGTGTAATAAATTTTATTTTATTTGAAATCCAAATTGGAGTATTTTGAATGTGCGATGGAAGGATTCGTTTGTCCAGAATGCTTAAAAATGTGTGATTCTATTATGGATCTATCAAACCACTACAAAACTCACAATGTAGCTGTGTCATTTTCTATTACAGGTTTTTTATTAACAGTAAATTATAATTTTATATATTCGATATTTCAATGTCTGAGCAATTGTGTTGTTTCTCAACAACCGTCTAAAATGTGCATTAGGGATGTGATTTTTTATACTTTTTCACGATTATCATAAAACTATCACACGCAACTTTATCAGTATTTGGACCAAATTTATAAAATTTTGGGACACCCCTAATGTGCATTTTAATTTGAATTCATACTGGTATGATTTTATATAGCTATACACCAAGTTATTCTTGCATTTCACTGCGTTTCTTTTTTAATCGATATTACAAAACCTTATACGGTATAAGTTATACCTCTTGACTAGTTTAAGAATACTTTAAGGTTAATACATTTACTCCTTAAATGTATTTGAATGCACTAAATTCTCATATTCGGCAGAATTTATAAAATAAATTAAGACCTGGTTTAATGCTACATGTTACATTAATTAAATTTCACTTTTTTTTTTAAAATGATTTCTTTAATTCTTTTTGATTCTTTTAATTCACTTGATTGTTAATACTAAATAAAATGTGTATCAGACTGTATACACGGTTTAATTCTACAATAATTTCTCTCAGTTCACATCTCGTTAGATATGGAAGCATTTTTCTGTAGAAACTGTCACAGTGCATTTCTGTAATTTGACCGACAGCCGATGATATTTTTTCTTTCAGTTGCATCTCAGTTAATACACACGCCCTTTTTAAATTGTTTTCCAGACAGAGAATATAATATCTATCTACATCATCAAAGTCTTTGAACACATGTTCATTTTCAAAATCAACTGCCATATTATTATGTTCTATTTTTATAATTCGGGACATTACTTGTTTAACAAAATTATTTAACTCCACCAAAAGTCGGCAATGATCTGCTTTCTCAGATTGAAACTTGCGGTTCATGGATTCGAATTCAAAAAGAATCGGCTTAAGGAATAAAANATACGCAAAATTCACGTGATTGTATAAGCTTACAAGATTCTCAGCAACTGACAAGTTTGAACGATTTGATATACATAATTGAAAATAGTCTTTTAAGGTGCTCCACTGTGTTATTATTACATTTATGGCTTTTCCGCGTACTAGCCACCTTGTTGTGCTGATTGGGATAAATTTGTAAGGATATCTTCTCTGGACTAATTTAAATAAATTAGCATATTCACTGGTTCTCAAACTGGAGCGGTGG